>JPKY01000018.1:49439-268888 GCA_000769265.1 Hapsidospora chrysogenum ATCC 11550
GGGGGCGCGGAGGGGCCGGCAATGGGTCTGTTTATTAGTCCTCACTCGGAGAATCTCGCCATTCTTACGGAGGCCCCGTTTGAATCCTCCAGAACTAGCAGTGCTGGTAATTATAATTAGCAGAAAGCGACTGTCTCTGCCAACCAGGGGACATTAATTAATGATTGGCGAGCAAAAACGAGGCGACCAAAGGAGAATTCTTCTCACCTTCACAAACGCTACTACACGTTGTACGAGTACGGTGATTTACAGTACCTAGTACCTACACCTCCCGACGTCGATCCTCCATCCATCTCTTGCTCGTCACTCTTTACTCCTCAAGTCGTTGTCCCATCTCGTGAGGATACTCTTTCTCACTCATACTCTCCGTCGTTCACAATACACTCTTAACCCCACCAAGACATACACACATTCCAACGAAAAAAAAAGAAGAAGAAGAAGAAGAAGAAAGAGGAAAACGCAATGAAGACCTCACTGGCCGCCCTCGTCCTCGCCTCGTTGGCAGCCAGCTTCAACGTCGCCCAATATCTGTCAAAGCGATGCACCGGGCTTCTCGTCCCGGAACACAACGTCACCGCCGATAGGGGCTGCGTCGTTGCCCGTGAGGACGGCTACCTTGCCGGCCTGGTCAACGACTGGACCGGCGACGAGGACAACAACCTCGTCCTCGCACTCTACCGCGGCAAAACCTGCTGCCACGCAGACCTTATCAAGACTGTCGACTGGGAGGATTCCTGCATTGAGATCGAGTCCGGCGAGACTGTGGGGAGCTTCCGGGCCGTTGATCCGAATGTCCCTGATGACCCGGCTGGCGGTTATGATTCTTGCGAGGCTGACGATGATTCGGAGCAGCCGGTTGAGGGTGTTCCGCCATCGTGGGATGGATGACGTGGCTGAAGAGATGGGAGGCCCAACTTGCTCAAGTTACGAGTATTTATTTTATCATGTCCGATCATTAATTAATAAGGAGGCATCTCGGTCGAGAAATAGAAACGCAGCAAACCACGAAGTCTTCGTAGTAGTGCAGCCTTTGTCCGAATGTGTCTCAATTTTGTCTTTAATCTCAGCGGCTTGTTTCCGAGTTCCTCTGCGTGGCACCCTGGCTAATCAACCAATCCCTCATCTCTACTCCTTTCTTCCACAAAGCCTCGACCTGTGGATGAGGGGCGACACTCGTCTCCGAAGGCGGGCAGCGGGCGGTTGCGACGTCTAGAGGCGTCCGGCGAGGTGCCTGACCCCAGGGGTGAGGATACACCTTCTCGAGCTGATTGACATCGGCACCGTGAGCGACGAGCACCCTGGCATTATCCAGGCGGCCCGATTCCACAGCATGCAGCAGGCTGTCGTCCCGCCTCGGGTCTCCCCCGTGAGCGATGAGCTCCTCGAGGACCTGGGTGCTCGACCAGCCCGCAGCAGTCTCCAGCGCCGTCAGACGACGCTCGTTCTCAACGAGGGGATCAGCGCCGTGGCGGAGGAGGAATCTCCGCATTTCGGCGTCGTTGACAGCGTGGCGGAGCAGGGGCCTGGCGGCCATTCCCGGGCCCGCCTCGTTGACGTCCCAGCCTCCCTCGATGAGGGCGGCGAGTGTCCGGGTGTTACTTTCCCCAAAGGCCTTGTCAACTAGCTGACATGAAAGCTTGTATGTGCTGAATCCATGTCGCAGGAGAACCCCGAGGACGCCCCGATCGGGGTTGTAAGCCGAGCGGAGGACGGCTTCCCGAAGACAGTGCAAAGCTGCGGCGGGTATGTCGTCCACCGGCGGAAGTGGGCCAATCTCTTTGAGCAGATGCTCGACTTCGTCCGCCGAGCTGGATGGGCATTTTGTCCAGAGTTCCCGGATAAGCGGATGTGGTTGGGAGCTTGGCAGTTGCGCCCCGCTAGCAAGGGACGGTCCAGGGACCTGCTGGATCATGGATTCGGCGGTCAAGGGCATTGGGATTTTCGAATCCGTATGTGGCTTGACGAGAGCTCGTTGTCTTGCGTGGCTCGTGCCGTCCCCAACGTTGGATAGGTTGCAGGCGGGAGAAGGAAAAGAGTGCGTCTTGGATTCGCGTGACGTTACTGATGGGGAAGGCGCACCTCCAAGAAGTTGACGGAGATTAGCGCTGACATATCCGTGGCTGAACCTCGTTGGCGGTTTCATTCGTGTGCGTACATTCGTGTGCGTGTGCATGCGTATGCGAGTGTGACTAGTCGACTGCTACTACGATACATTAGTAATGTAGGAACCTACATGCAACAAGTACCCTGAGGCCTGAACCAAAGGTTGAAATCAGACACCAGAAGTGGGCCAGTGAGCAGGGAGTTGTACCTAGCCGAGGGGAGGACGTTGTCGCGGAGACATTGCGAAAGCCGCGGTGGGCGCATGTTATCTATTACCGGGCTGGAGTGGACCAATCTCGTTGTTATTAGAGGTTGGCCAACCAAATGCGGAAATAGTCAAGATCGTAATTGAGCGAATGAGCAGTCAAGCAGAATATAACGGGGAGACGTTAATTTCGGTGTACGAGCAAGAGGCGGTTTCCAGACAAGATGACGGGGCGGCAATTACACGAGCTCGGGATAATAGAAATTAATGCCGGGTTATTATACCTACGGATACATATCGCAAAAACGGTATTACTAGTACCTACTTACACTAATACCAGGTATAATGCCTAGTAGTAATTACTGGAAGGACTGCAGCTACCAGGTAGCCCTCTTGATTCGTCGAAAATTGGCAGATACTACTAATACTACCTACCAGTACCTTCCATGTATTGATTAGCGGGCGTGTATAATGTCAGGCACTACTAGTAATACAGTACACTAGTGTATTGTTCCGAGACGCCTGCCGCTGCGCGGCCGGCTCCTTGCGCTTCGCACGGCCCCGTCAGTGCCGTTAACGCGCCGCATTACAATATGTTCCCATTACCGGTCGGTCCTATTAACTAATAGTACGAGTAGTACTCGTAGCCGAGGAAAAGGGGGCAGCAAAAGATCATGGCCAATCCATGCACATGTCCCCAGAAAGGCCAGACCCCGTTCCTGAAACAGTAGTACCAAGCAAGGTTATAATTAAGCGGTAAGCGGCACTAGCCGATTCAGCATGTCACATATCTTACATTTAGGGCTGGACAATAAGGCTGCATCCCCCCCCACGTGCACGCCGTGCAAGGTGTGCACGGAGGCCCCGGAGAGCGGGAATCAAATAGCTCTACGGACTACGGACTAAGCGAGGTGGGCTAGGGTGCTCTCAAATCAGCGAGTCAATCCGTAGTGCATAGTGCGATTGACCCCTGATCACTTGCCCAAGTCCACCAGCACCAATGCCTGTTTGCTCAGTCGGATGATGTTTTGTTTAGATTGCCTCTTGGATCACTGACAGTACGAGTCAGTCCCTAACTCCCGACGTGCTCCGTACATGCTTCGTATACTCCGAGTACTTGCCCACCCAGTAATTAAACCCCTTCGCATTCATCTACGTATCCATCCTCTTTGTTCTATCAGATTCCTACTAGTAGATTTTCCTTCTACTGTGTCTTTCTCTTATCTTTCCCTTCATTCAGTCACTACTTGCCGTATCTATTTACTTATTTTCAAGATGGCGCCTTTGGGGCAGAAGCTCCTCTCGGTCTTCGGGCTCGTGGCGGCTTTCCAGTCCAGCCTCGTTGCTGCTCGCAACATCGACCACGATCTCGTCTACTCTACAGACCTTCTCAACATCCTACCGTAAGTTTGATGCTCTTAGTGATTGAACTCCATAGCATGTCTCTAACAACACTTGACGCAGACGTGCTCCTACCACGAAACTCGAATGGCCATGTCGACCCAACAAGAGTAGGCCGAGGAAGGAGACGAAGGACCCCGGCGCCTCCGTTGGAGCTCTTCCCTACACCGCCACCCTCATCGCAGCCGGTAACGCAAATCATGTTCCGATCACTACCGTACCCGGCAACAACACCGTCGCGGCGCGTCACACCAAGAAGGACCAGCACGAGTCGAGGTCCCTGGCGAAGCGATTGGGTGTAAGTACTGACTTTGACCGGCACGCGAGAAACATTGTTGCCTCGGGTATTGACTTTTCATTATAGGGGGTAATCTCGACTCTTTACGAAAGGGCCGTAGTTAAGGTTCCCACCGAAGGGTCGCTTCTCATTGACTGGCAGCTTTACCTCGATAGCCCCGAGGACCTTATCATCGCCACTAGAGACCTTAGTGGATGCACCGTTATCATCGTCTCGTCACCGCTAGTGGTCCTCATGGCCCATGTCTGGGAACGCCGCGACGAGAACAGCTGGCTCGTGGATCCGTATGGCGAGGCCCAGAGGGCCAAGGACGCCGAGTTCGTCGCTGCTGGGTCCGTCCTACTTGATAGTCTCCTTAGCGAGCTCGGCGGGAATGCTCTCAACGGCTACAACAACTGGCTCCCGAGGGCCTCGACCACCGTGCACGTCATCGCTCCGGCTGCGAACCCGGACTACGACGAGGAGGCTATAAATAACCCGGACTCCTTCCGGGTCAACCCGTGGTACACTATACTCAACGATGATGGCCTCATCTACCAGAACGCGGCGAAGAATCTCTTATCCATGACCACGGCCAAGATAGGGAGCATTGACCAGGGCGAGATCCTGACGTACCGTCGCCGTTACTCCAACGATCCTGATCACGGCACCGATGATCGCGACAAGATTGCTGTTGCGCCGTACATTGTCGACGGCCATACATATGTGAATTTGATGTGGGACGACAACAAGTTGAAGCCCATCACCCAGATCAACTAGAGCTTAGTTTTTCGCATCTTGATGTATGGGATATACTGTCAATCGAGTATATGCTGGCTCCTAGGTAGTTTGTCATGTCTATTTCGTTTTCCCTCCCCGATTTGCCAGTGTGTTGCAGATCTCCAGTCTTTTGATCTAGCATACTATCCGGGGCAGGTCACTTGTTATATACAAAAGGACACATATTCTATTATCGCAGTGCAATACCCATGATGGACACCTTTAGCGATATGTAAAGGCGTGTAAGGATAAGAAATGCTCGCATCCGGCGCTTTATCTAGACAGGAGTTACACTTCCGACCTTGATCCCTGTGACTATTCTACTACATTTGGAAGCGAGAACCTGTCCACGTATTCGATCCGTTCGTTGGATAAACTCGGACACAATCTCACTGCCAAGGTAATTGTATAATCTGTACTCGATGCAGACTTTCAGTTGCGTAAATTACTTTGGTTGTTGCACTACTCTCCCTCATCTTCTCTTGGAACAAGCCAAATCCAGGAACTATAATGTCCTGAAACAAGAATATTATTATTACTCCAGTGCCCAGGTGCCTACATAGTCATGTTACATATTTCATTGCTAGTGGTTATGGCGCTTGTGCCGCTTCGCTTCCGCGATCCTCTCCAAGTTCCATGCCCTGATTGGCGCCCCTCCTATATCAGATATTCGTGAAGGGCGAAGGAGCTGGTCTCTAGAGCCACTTTAGGGATGGGGAGGGGTGGCTTTTAATCTGGTCAAGTGCTTCAAAACCTTGTTTCCCTGTTTGCCATGAGAGCCGCAAACTCGTTGTTCGGTATACGAAGAACATACTTGTACCCGTCACGAGCGGCAAGCTGGTGGACGGTGTGCGAATAATCTTCGGTTGAAGTTTTGACCAGGCGCAGGTCCATCTGCGGAACAGAGGAAACTTCGCACCCTGCATCTTCGGCTTCAGTCATGGCGATATTTTTTGGCATTGGGTCGCGCGGGCCAACTTCATGTTACCAATGCGGCAAGCTGGAAGGCTGCCTCGCAGTGGCTGCGGGGGACGGCGGCGCTTTGTTTCTACCCGTAAGAATAAGGCCACGACAGCATTGTGTAGTCTTTTTAACTCAAGCCTTAAGCCCACCGGATATCGTATTCACACTATCCAGCTTATATTAAATCTCCGTATAGTTCTTACGTTATCCTGTTGTCTACCAGTGGCTCTGAACATTCCGGTTGCTATAATGGGGAGGTTGTAAAATCGTACTGACAATGATATATAATTGAAGAGCTTTCGAGAACGCCCAACGTGTTTTAATGATTACAACTTCGAAGTATTCTGCTACTAACACAGCGCATTTCTTCTAATGGAATGTACGAGTAGGGTTCTAAGAGTCAGGCTACCGCTGAAAAAGAGAAGGGTGCAGGAGACGGTACAAGAGCAAAAGCGCATGAGCATGGATGATATACATGGCGTCCAAAAGCAACGTTAAATAACCGTTTTGCCTTCCCCCACAACTAAACGAGAGGGAAACCACTAGCTATGCAGAATTCGTAACATCTTGGGGCAGTAGAGGGCAAAAAGGATATGAGCACCACTTTATGTACTTTGGGAAAAGGGGAAAAAGAAAAAAGCAAAAAAGAGATCTTGACTGCGTAATCTGGGAATCGAACCCAGGGCTCCCCGACGCTGCTCGGATGGCAACGGAGAATTTTACCACTAAACCAATTACGCTTTTGTCATGGGTGATGCAAAAGGACACCCCACTTATATAATCAAACACCACTGTTCCCTGGGATGTTGCGGAGGATCACTGATTACCAATTCGGGGTTTGATTGCAATATAAAGGAACGACCGACATGTCAGATCCATGTTTCCTGACAGGTGACTGTAATTTGTACTCGTAATGTGCCAATGACACCTAAAACCGTCTGCGCGACCCGTGGACATTTCCATGGTCCTGGACTCCGTGGTCCGGGACTCCGGGGCCTGGGGCCTGGGGCCTCTCCGCCGTTGGCCATCGTCCGTGGGAGATCAATAATCAATACCCCATGATGACCGCGGAGAATACATGTAGATCCTAGTGGCATGAACACTCTGACAAACCCAAACATTATATTCCAGTATGCATTCAGGTGCAGCGACTATAAAGCCATTGGATATGTACCTTGACTCCCGCCTTTCGCTTCACCAGGCTACCTCGTCATCACTACACTTATTACGCCCCTTCCAAGATTTTTCTTGAACCTACTAGGCTCACCATGTACTTGGCCACGGCTGCCCTCCTCGGAGCCCTGGCATGCGTGCGCTTGGGTGTAGATGCACAGGTGCCCCCCGCTACGCCCCAGTCCACCGGCTTCAACTCGTCCTTCACCCTGAGCCACGAGCAGGTTCAGCTGGCTCAGCTCTCCGAGTCCGTAGCTCGCAGCATAGAGGCCATCACAAACTATGACCGCTCCCAGCTTGCGTTCGGGGGCCCCCTTGAGGATGACTTCTACACGCTTCCGCCCCTGACCAACCAGGCGGGCCCCGTTGCCCCCGGGACGCTGCTCAAGGTCCAGCCCGTTACCGACCCGACTTCCTATGTCATTCCGCCCAACACGGCGCTCTCACGCATCCTATACACGACGACCAACCTCAACGGCACCGTCATCCCGACGTCGGGGTTTGTGCTCTGGCCGTATCAGCCGCGTCGATTCTCCGGGGGCTCAACCAGGACCAACAGCAGCTCGCCTGCCCCCGTTGTCCTTTGGACTCACGGCGCGTCTGGAACATTCCCCAACAACTCGCCCTCGTCCCACCGCGCCCTCTGGTTTGGGTACGCGGCCCCATTCGCCCTTGCGCTCGACGGCTATGCCGTCGTGGCCCCCGACTATGCCGGGCTCGGCATCTCCAAATCGTGGGACGGCAGTGACATCCCGCACGAGTTCCTCGCCGGGCCCGCTGCGGCCAACGACGCCCTCTACGCCCTGTGCGCGGCGTGGGATGCTTTCCCGGGCATGCTGAGCAGCGACTTTGTCGTCGTGGGTCACAGCCAGGGTGGCGGCGCCGCCTGGGCGGTCTCCGAGGCTCTCGAGGCCAGACCCGATGAATTTCCCCGCCAGGTCCGGGGCCACAGGGGAACCGTCGCAGGGAGCCCGACGACCGATGTGTTTGCCGGGCTTCCGGAGGTTGTCCTCCCCTGGGTCGGCATGGTGCTCGACAAAGTCTTCTCCGACTTTCGGCTCGAATCGTGGCTCACTCCGCTTGGCATCGCGAGAACGAAGCTCCTCGGTGAGGTCCAAGGCGGCATCGGAGTCACCCAGCAGCTTTACCTCTCGGACGGGGACGTGGTCAAGGCCGACTACAACGAGACGTCCTGGCACGCCGCGGCGTACCACCGCCTGGCCAGCTCCGGCAGGAAGGCCTTCAAGGGCCCGATGCTCGTGCTCCAGGGGACCGACGACCTCTACGTGCGCTACGAGACCACCGACAGCACCGTCAGGGACACATGCGACTCGTTCCCGGGGGCGGAGCTGGAATTTCTGGTTCTCCCTGGTGTGGCACACGTCCCGGCCCTGCCCGCGACGCAGCCCCTGTGGCTGCGGTGGATCGCGGATCGCTTCGAGGGCAGACCGGTGGCGCGGGACGGTTGCCACCGGAGGAAGCTCAAGAGTTTCCTGCCGATCGAGCAGTACCAGGTCCATGGTAACTCGTTCCCCCAGTGGGCTGGGAGTCCGGAATACTCCTACCAGGTGCCTTTGGGCCCATGATGGCCTTTGGCTTGATCTTTTGGCATGGAATCGGTGTGGAGTATTATACTGACGGAGGAGGATGCGGTAGCACATGCGTATCTGAGAATACTCGCCGACGGAACAAGAATAGGCCCTGGATGGAACTGATTGTCTGGTTAGGGATGGATACCATGGTACCCACGTCACGTCATATGCATCGTGTTGGAGATAGTCTCACAAGGTTTAGCACCGGTCCGTTTCTGGCCTGATGCGTCTGCGTCTGGCGGGGATTTAACTAAAGACAAGCTCATTTTTTCCATTCCAAAAGGTTGCTGAAACGTCCTTGCTTGGGGCGCATGGCGTGCGGCCTCTCCGGCCTCTTGTCCGCAGTTGGTTTCCGGGAACAAGGGACCACGGCAACCACAGCGATCGCTGCATGCCGAAGATCCATTCCCGACGTATTCCCATCCTTCTGATTGTGATGACAAGCGTACATGCCGCTTTGCTGTAGTTTGCACCTGGGATATCCCCGCCAGGTATCATCTCTGACAGGCTGCCTTGTCGCAACCGCAAACTCACTACAACCAAGAAGCATCTAGAATTAGTGCTCCCCCGTACAACCCGAGAAATTCCTCACCCCTGGGATGAGAAGAAAGAGAAAAAGAAAGTCGTGAAATAGGTTAGAGGTAGCTGGAGGCATCCGGTGACTTCCCCGGGCCGGCTCGGCGCCGAAAGAGGGAAAAAGTGGATCCTTCGGCGGCCAAGGTCCGGGCCGGGCAACCGGCCTACCCTACGTGGTATATGTTCTATGGGCTTTGGGGGTGGCTTAGTCTTGGTTGCGCCATTGCATTCGACAATCTGGTATGCCAGTTAGGCGGTCTTACGTCGGCCTTTGCCCAAGACTTCGAGTGTCGGTGGCCTGGATAGTACTTAGGTAGGTAATATTAGCTGACCTCGCCATTCACAATGGTACAGAAGCCCGTGCCGAATCGGCCAAGAACCATTCGAACCACCCCATGTTGTACCCCATATTGGTAGTGTCCAATTTAATTTCGCATCCGGGGCGCCTCCCGGCTTATATGAGGTAATACTATATACATTCCCGTACGTCTCCGCCGCATCGCTAGCTCCCCTGCACGATCTTGCAGTCGATGACCGTTGTCATCCCGGCTTGCACCCTGGCCACCGCGTCCCTCAGAACGCCTTCCAGCTCGTCTGCCGTTGACGCCCGGAGCGCGTGCACCTCGCCCGCGCCCGCGGCCCGCGCGATGCCTCCGTAGTCCGGCACCGGCGCGAATGAGATGTTGAGGTCCTCGTTGGAGACCTTGGAGCCCTCGCCCGTGGGGTGGACTAACTGGAGCGAGTTTCGAGGTGCGTTCCATCCTACATATATATATATCTTCGGGTCAGTATCCATCCACACGGATAGGGGAAGGGTGTACGGGAAGGTGGGATGGGTGGGGGTTGTATCCCCTCAGTCGGGAGTGAAACTACATACCCTTATTGTTGAGCACAATCGTTAGGATGGGAATGTTATACCGCCTCGAGATCCAGTACACGCTCCCGGGAATAGAGAAGAGGTACGTCCCGTCTCCCACAACCTGGCAGACAAACTTCCCCTTACCGCCAGCCTCGGCATCGGCCGCCAGCTTGATGCCCAGCGCCGCGCCACCCGACCAGCCGAGCCCGCCGCCACCGCAGTTGATCCACGACCCGGGCGCCGTGGGCCGTACGTTGTTGTGGATGAAGCCCGTGTTGGTCACAGCTTCGACAGCCCAGATGGTGTCCGCGGGACAGACACCGCGTAGGACGCGGCTCAGGTGGCCCGTGCCGAAGCTTCCGTCGAGATGCGGCTGCGCAGCCTGGGCAATGGCCGCCAACCTGCTGGCGTATGAAGCCCGGCGTGCCTCCTCGTCAGCGACGAGGTCCCGTGCAGCCAGCTTAGCGGCAGCGTCGCCGGTCCGCAGCTTATCGAGGATCTGCTCGATGGATGCTAGGGCATCCGCGCGATAGCGCCGCGTGGCGGGGATGTAGAAGAGTGGCATGCCCTGCTTCAGGGGGTCGATGTCGACGTGGAAGATCTGAGCATCCTCGCGAGGCTGGCACAGGGTCGGGACCCAGGGGACGTCGCAGTGCAGCACGAGGATAACGTCGGCTTCGCGCACAAAGTCCTCGGGCTGGCCCTGCTTGACGCCCAGCCATGCCGGGTGATCGCCAGGGAAGGACATCTCGCTACCGGCCGTGTCCAGCACACGCAGGCCCTTGACCGTGTTGGCGAGCTCGACCAGGGCGGCGGGTGCGTCGCGGTTGCGGCCGGAGTACCCCGTTACCACCAGGGGCTTGTCGGCGCCGGCCAGTGCCTCGGCGATTTCGCCCGCCGCCCTCGGGGGAAGCCCGCCCATCTCGACGGGCCGCCACTCGTCCTGCCTAAGCGGGTAGGGCTGGATCTCCGACTCCATGACCTCGCGCGCGGCACAGAGGTAAACCGGCCCGGCGGGGTCGCTCGTAGCGAACTGCAGGGCGCGGTTGACCATCTGCTTAATGTTGGCGCCCGTCTTGATCTCGGCGGCGTACCGACAGTACTGGGAGACGATGGCCTTCTGGTCCGGGACGTCCTGCAGCCAGTGGATAAACTCGGTGCGCGACCCGCGCATCTCGCCCTCGAGCGTGAAGGGGCTTAGGCCCGCAAAGACGAGCACCGGAGCGCGCCCGACGGAGGCGTTGTGCATGGCTACTCCCAGCGCCTGCGTGCCGACGTCGACGTGGACGATGACGCACTGCGGCCTGTGTGTGACGCGGGCGTAGCCGTCTGCCATGGACATGGCGACCATCTGTCGCGCGGGGGGTTAGTATCGGAGGCTCATGGGAAGGCACGAGTCCGTTCCACGACATACCTCGGAGGGACAGGTGATGATGCGCGGGAACTTGGCCTTGTCGCTGTCCCGCTGGCCCTTGACCATGGCCTCCATGATGCTCGGGTGGTCCGAGCCCAGGTTGACGAAGCAGTGAGTGACGCCGGCCTCCGAGATGGCTTCGAAGAAGGCGTCCGATGAGGTATACATGGTGTGCTGGTGTCTTGCTGACGCTCCTCGGTCCTCACTCGGCTCTCACTCTTGCTTCGCGATGGCTTCACTGGCGCTCGTGCGGGGGGTGTAAGCCGGCACAGACTAGAGGTACGCACAAGTGACCGACGATGTCATCCAATGCTGTAACATGAAAATGATTCAAATCGGCCGAAAAAAAAAACCCCCTCCCGGAAAAATGCACGCGTATCCGAAACTGATTATACCGAGGAGGAAGATGGTGGTGGTCGTCGAGGTTGGCTCATCATGCCTGTCAGGTCGGTGGTGAATTGTGGCGTTAACCGGCCGGGGCATTTACATAAATTATTCCTAGTTTCCCAACTCACAAGTAAGTACTCGTACTGTATTTGTCGCAACAATACTACTGTACCCATGCACGAGACCCAATGGCAACGTGGTGTATGCCTGTTCCCATTTTTCCCGAACCCATCCACATGCATAAGACCAAAGGGAGGACTGGGTCCAGAGCCCCCCCTTATTCGGGTCCCTTTGTTCGCCTCCTTCTCTCCCCTTTTCTCCTTTCCACTTTGCTGTCTAGCCTGTCTTGCAGAATAACAATAATAACGGAGTAGTGCAACCCCCTCGCCGGTAATTCTAGTCGGAGCCGGTCGCCGGCGGCCCTTGCGTCTTACTTGACTCTATTGCCAAGGCCACGAGGCGTTGCCTGCCAGGCTGCCAGCAGTCCGTCCATCCACATCGCCGACTAATTACTACATATACATGAGTGATGAAGTCGGAATCCAACGGGATTCCAACCCCAGCCTCGCCCACCTGGGTCGTGCCAACCCGACGCGCGATCTTACAAGTTACGCGAGGGAAGTGAGACATTTTGCCGACGGGCGGATGTGGGCTTCGTCATTTCTTGAATCATGGAGCTCCCCTTCCGGAGTAGACGGTAATTAGATTTACTGGCTGAAAATGCAAAAGACGAACAAAAACGGCAAGACGAATCAGGAGTAAAAACGCCATCATGAATACTCGTACGTCTCTTCTGGATCCTAACTCGTGATATATATATATAAAGATAACCAACCATTTCCAGTAATGTAACCAAAATAAGGTATCAACGAAGCCGGCGGCAAATCAAGCCTCTTTTCTACTATAAAAGCGATACAACGTAATCAACCCCTCTACAGAGTGTATCGGAAGCTCGGGTGCGAGTCACCCATATTGTTCAAGTCCTCCTCCGGCAGGGAGAGGCGGTCGTCGCGCTCACCAGCAGCACGCTTCCTGTTCTCCCGCCACATGAGCACGGCCATAAGGGCAACGCAGCCAGCGCCGAGCCACATGAAGCCCAGGGCGGTTCCGTAGCCCATGACGTAGGCGGGGGCGTCGGTCGGGGGGAAGAGGTTCGCGCCGATGATTCCCGCGATGTTTCCGATAGTGATCTGGGTCGAGGCGCCAAAGGAGCGCTTCCAGTGGCCCGAGAGATTGTTCTGCAGCCAGCCCAGGGCCATGGGGGTGACCATGTAGGCGCCGCCGAAGACGGGGAAGACGGCGCCAAACTTGTAGGCGCGCGACTTGCCCTCCTGGCTGAGCAGCATGGCGTAGCCGATGGTGACCATGGCGGTGCCGGTGAGGATGAAGCCGGAGCGGTTCTTGGTCTTGTCCGAGGCCCAGGCGCCGATGATCATGCAGCCGGCGGCGAAGGCGTAGACGGGGATGGTGCGGACCTGAGCCTCCTGGGCCTGCCAGCCGAACTCGAGGAGGATGGTGGGCAGGAAGAAGGTGCCGGACAGGCCGGGGACGCTGACGCCCATGTAGATGAGGGCGCCGAGCCAGATCTTGTAGTCGGGCCAGATGAGGCCCCAGGAGAACTTGTTGAGGGTGTCCATGCGGCACGAGTCGCCGACGTCGGTGGCCATGCGGCGGCGGAGGAGGTCCTTCTCCTCGGCGTTGAGATAGCGGGTCTGCTCGGGCCAGTCGATGACGACAAAGGCGGCGACGATGGCGATGGCAGAGGTGGCGGCGCCCTCGATGATAAAGATCCAGCGCCAGGCGGCAAGGCCGGCGGTGCCGCCCATCTTGGCGATGGCAAAGGCGAGGAGGCCGCCGAAGGCGCCGGCGACGACGGTGGAGCAGAAGAAGAAGGACATGCGCCTCTGGAACTCGTGGCGCTTGTAGTACATGGAGGTGACGTAAATGATGCCGGGGAGCACGCCGGCCTCGAAGACACCGAGCAGGAAGCGCAGGGCCACGAGGGCGCCGTACGAGTGAACGAAGCCCATGCACATGTTCATGATTCCCCAGACGAACATGAGGGCGGAGAGGTACAGCGAGGGGCGGACCTTTTTGATGATCATGTTGGAGGGGATTTCCAGAAGTATGTACGAGATGTAGTAGACCTGTTGTCATTAGCCCCATCTCCTTCTCTCGTGTTTACTTCTTTTTTGTTTCCCGTCAAGTAGG
Source organism: Hapsidospora chrysogenum ATCC 11550 (assembly GCA_000769265.1). NCBI lineage: Eukaryota > Fungi > Ascomycota > Sordariomycetes > Hypocreales > Bionectriaceae > Hapsidospora > Hapsidospora chrysogena. Next base: position 63,381 of record JPKY01000018.1, read on the forward strand.
TACTCACGAATAGAGCAACGGCAAACCGATTTCCCTCATTGAGGCCGAGGTCCTCATCCATGCCCTGGATCTTGGCATTGCTGATATTGATGCGGTCGAGGAAGGACATCATGTAGATGACGAAGAAGATGGGATAAATGACGAGGTCAAGCTTCCAGAGGAGCTTGCGCTCGGCCTTGGGGTCGATGGGCTCATCGTCGGCCTTCATGGCGTCGGTGCCGGCGGTCTTGGGAGAGTCCGGCATGAAGCTCTCGCCCGTCTCGATGGGCTGCTTCTCCTCGACAGAACTCGACATGGTCGAGTCTGTTTTCGCGAAGATGTGGGGGCCGGAGTGTTTGCAGTGTTGTTGATCGACCACCAGCAGGCAAGATTAGGAGTACAGAGACAATCGATGGTGAGAAGGGATGAAGGGAGATGAATGGAAAAGAGTCTCGGAGAAGAAAAAAAAAGAAAGAAAGGAGGGACAAAGGGTGAGATGGGAATCAATAGGTAGGAATGGGGAAAATCAGTGGCGACCGCAAGGCATCGGTGTCGTGGTTCGATTAGCGAGAAACGTGCCAAAAGAGGGAGGGAAAACGAAGAATTAAAGTGAGACAAGGGCAACGGTTACGGGGGACACAACGTGTGGCAGCCACGAGAGAGCGGTAGCAGGCTAGCAGCAGCAGCAGCAGCAGCAGCAGCAGGAGATGGATGGATAAGGCAACCTGGAAGTATGTACCTATTAAAGGGAGGGAGACAGTCCGAGGCTCACGTTACCTTGGGCCCGACAGACGTTAACACCGTTGAGACGTACCTGATGAACTGGTTCATTATGGAGGTGTGGTACCTACTAGCACTAAGGTACTGTACGTTAATACTGTACCACGACAGCAGCCCAACACCCTCCGTCGGTTAGTCGCCCGAGGCCGTGAAAGACACTGCAGGGATGCTCCTTCCCCGTCGTCCGACTCCACGACCGACAGCATGAGAAGAAACGTTTCGGCAAGCTGTTACGAACTTACGACACCGCAACAGCCGGAGTCACAGCCACAAGAGGCATGGTGTACTACTTACTGTACCTACTAATCAGCTACCTAGTACAGACGTATCCGTACTCCGTGCTTGACCTCGTCATGCTGGTTAGTGCTGGGGGGTCGGCCTCAGCTGCCATCGTGCCGGAGAAGGCTGCTCCATTGAACGCTGGCCTGGCTTTCCCGTCCGTCACAGGTCACCGGTGACCAATGACTGTCCATAGTGCGGAGCGAGGTCCCCGAGGAGCTCGTTTAACGCTAGAACAAGTCCGCACCCAGGCACGACCTTCTTTCTTGGCAGGCCAGCGGCCGAACCGTGCACATCCATCCCTCTTAGCTCTATCCCTCGCTGGTGAATGTTACGTACCTCACCGGGTGGCCCAGGGCCATCGGAGATTAACAACCCCGGCATCGAGTGCGCGCCAATGCACGAAATGGCGCTTATCAGTCACTATTACGAGGATTGTCGAACTGGGCATGTCGTGTCGGTGGTGCACTGGTGTCCTGTGCCTGGCCGTCAAGAGAAGGGGGCGCCTGTATCAGAAATTTTCTCGAAGCCAGCGCAGCTTGCACGGTGCATCTTGTCCCAAAGCTGAATCTCTTGCAAATATTCGTCACTTCTGTTGGTTCATTGTCTGTATGCCTGGGTTGCATCGCCTCGGACCCAATTGCCCGTTCGGATATGGTCCTTTGTCTTCAAGGTTTCATGTTGCCACACCGAGCTACTAATGCTATTACGTCCGACAAACTGAGCCGACCAGCATCCTCTTCACCTTGGGCTCACGAGCATGTACGAGTAATACTGGATGCCAACAGTATGTGATACGATTATTACTGCCGCTACTATTACTACTACTAGTAACTACTATTGCAGCTGTACTGTAAAGTCCTGCTACTACAAGTACTACCGGACTGGTACAAAACTACATGGTAATTAGTACTCGTACATGTCATTGACCCCTGAGCGATCGTCCTTGTAGCGCAGTGATTCTACTGGCTGTGTCGACCTGTCAGAGTCGCAGAGAGCAGAGGTGCCATCTGCCTGGCGCACGGGGATTTCTGATTTGTCGCCGCCTCGCCTCGCCTCGACACGGCCCCGGTAATGCGCTCAAGCTTTCCCCGGCCGATCTGCTTCTCCTTAGCGGCGCCGATCCCTCCCAACGGCGGCTTGGCGGCGTACATAATACTAGCCACAGTGTGTCGACACAGTACGGGTGTAAATCGCGGCCTCTCTCGGTTGAGACGAGGGATGGGTGTCGGGGCACTGAACTCTACGATGGTAGTACATACGTACAAGTAAATATGACAGATATTCAAAGGCGATGACCTGGAGTTTCGGCTTGACTATGCGATGTAGTCTGTAGGATGATTGAGGAAAGCGTAGTCGTATGTACAACCCCCTTCTGTTTCATGACGGAATTGGCGAATGACGCACATGGGTATATGCACTTGGATGAAGCACAACCACCAGTCGTATCAAAATGGCTCAGTTGATGCCGCTGCCAATGGAAAGCATTATTGGCCGCCCGCGGAAGAACTAGAAAAAGGCTCTTGCAGCCAACAGCAGAAAAGACGCGCATTGGCGCGGCACGATATTGCACAGAGTACAGTACAGCCAGCTGTCCGTAGAGGGCGGACGGACGGAGCACATTGTCATCAACTCCGTCGAATTGCTACGAGCGGTATTGGTCGACATCAACAGACGAAATCTTCATCAGCCCTCGTCATTCCAGGGGTAAGAGTCAGACCCACCCCAGGGCCATCTCGAGGACGCACTGTTTGGCACCACCCACACCCGAGCCATTTGCGCGATGATCCGCGCAAGGATACTCGATCCGGTAATAGCGACAGGGTCACGTCACAGGAGTGGGCCAAAGTTCAACCAGCCTCCCTGTCGCCCGGTGGTTCCTGCCGCCTTGGCCCCTCGGCCCATTGCCCGTCTTGCCCCACTACTTGAGCTCCACTCCTTTGTGCCTTGAGCGAGCTGAGCTTGCAAACTTCTTGCGGTCTTCTTCTCCTTTGCCATTCGGAGACACTTTTGCGAACCGATCACCAGCAGCTCCGGAGTACGAGCAGGCATTGGCTACGGTATCAACCCCTGTCCCTGCTGGTCTGCTGGTCCACCACCCGGCAATATGCCAGGTACGCGTCGTTGGACCTTACGCGTGCGGCGGATGCAGATCAAAAGACAAAGTCGGATCTCCTGCCAAAGGACACGACTTGGTCCGCCGGCAACCTCCAGGTGAGAATTGTACGAGTCGGTACAGCTCCCCTGGAATCGTCGCCGACTCCCCGAATCTGCCAAGCACCGGGTCTTCTAGCCACTGTATGTCCTCGGCAGAGCACAGACGCTCACTTGCAGTAGTTGTCTCGGATCTCGGCGTCTACGTTCGACTGACTGACCACCGAGATCGATCACCACCCCGCCGTTCCGAACGCCCTGTTCACCTCCGAAATACCACGAAGCAAGCTGTGTGTGTTCTGCAGAAGGCTCATCTCGCGTCGAAATGAAATGAACCCACCCCATGGGTGGGTGTGACCATCAAGGGCAAAATGTGGCTCCTCGGAAGCGCAACCCGAGAAGGGCGGAGTCCCAAACACTGCGCCCACGCTCAGGGAGGGCCCACGGCCTGAGCGTTTTCTGTCTCAAGTGTCTGAACCATGGGGCCATGACTCCATCTCCAGCTACTGTACGAGTCCTTGGTACTTACAGATTGTTGCCGTACGGACGGTACGGTGTGCCGAAACGGGTTTGGGTCCGTGCCTTCTCCCTAGCTGGGTCTCGCTCCTCTGGCGCCGTTCCATGATCAACAGCCACCCGCAACTACTAGGGCCCAAGCGGCACCACTGGGGCAGTATTTGTAATTAGCAGGGCATCACTATGCATTCCTGGCGCCCGCTGACCGAGGCCGTCCCTGCCTGCCTTGTGCGGGCTGAGTGCTCAGGTGAGTGTCCAGCACCCTGCCTTTGGGCCTATAGCCGATGTGACATTATGCTGAGGTCCCCGGTGTATGTACCTACGACCTACGACCGTACTCGGAAAGGCGTACCTGTACACTGGTCTCGTCGTCGATGACACCTTGGAACAACATCTCCCCCAATGCGGGTTCTTTTGAAAATCATCTGCTCTTCTGCTTTCATGTCCACTCTTCACCCCACCCTCGGCAGACGAATCCGGAACTCGCTGCCTGGACCTGGATCCGATCCCATCCTGTCCATATACCTTATTTGACGCCCCCCTCCTCCCCGAACTCCGGACCCAGACCTTGCCCTGCGAACACCCAACAGCCCCGGAGCCCCGTGAGGTGGACGTTCAACGTGAGACCACGTGGACGAGACCCGACAAGAAAAAACGAAGGACAAAGAAGACGAAAAAAAAAAAANAAAAAAAAAAAAGTGCCCCGGTAAGAAGTACGCGCCCTCACACTCGCGTGCGTGGACGCACACGCCGGTGGAAAGATGGACGACCAAGCAGCAGCAGCTTGGGCCGCCGAGGACAACTCGCACCTCGTCTACATTCCCGCCGGTGTCTTCGCCGCCATATGTCCAGTTATGGTAACACTGCGAGTGTGGGCTCGACTACGACGCGGCGGCAAGATGGGCGCCGATGACTGGACGGCCATTGCAGCCCTGATATTCGTTCTCCTCCTGAGCGGTTTCCTTGTGGCGGGTAAGCGAGTCATGGGACGACGGGAAAGACGGACGGGGACCCATGCTAAACTCTCTTGCAGCTTGTCAATATGGAATGGGTAAGCACATTGACACACTCGATGATGATGTCAAGTATGAGACGATGAAGGTTGGTCTCTCGTCTCCTCCAAAAGTCCCCGCCGTGTTACGCAACACACACAAGACTCACAACTCTTGCGACCAGTTCTTCTGGCTAGCCCAGATCGTCTACAAGGCCTCCATCAACCTCACCAAGGTCTGCATCCTCCTGCTGTACCTGCGCATCTTCAACAAGATCCGATGGTTCCGCTGGGCCTGCTGGTTCCTCCTCGGCAGCGTCGCCTCCTACTGCTTGGCCTCCGTCATGGCTACCGTCTTCCAGTGCTCGCCCATTGAGAGGTCGTTCGACAAGAGTATCGACGGTCACTGCGTCAACAACAGCCAGTTCTGGTACGCGAACGCCGGCTTCTCCATCGCCACCGACATCGTCATTCTGCTGCTGCCCATGCCCCTCGTCTACCAGCTGCAGGTGCCCATCCCCCAGAAGGTCGCCCTCATGGCCGTCTTCGCCCTGGGCATCTTTGTCGTTGTCACGTCGTGCCTGCGCATTACTACCCTCGATATCCTGGCTACCACCCCGGACACCACCTACGACATCAGCAATGTCATGTGGACCATCATCGAGCCCAACGTCGCCGTCGTTTGCGCCTGCCTGCCAATTCTGCGGCCGCTCATCGTCAAGATCATCCCGATACTGCGCAACCGCGGGTACACGACCCCCTACGGCGTCTCCGGCTCCTACGGCAAGATGTCGCGGACCCAACGCACCCAGCACACACAGGGGAGCCAGATCCGCGACAACAACAACGGGAGCCATTGGATCGAGATTGGCGGAGCCGGCACACCCAGCAACGCCGCCGCCGACGACATCCCCATGTCTACGATGCCGCGCAACAACTCCAACGCCGGCAGCCAGGACACGATCCTCGCGGACACCACCCGGCGGGGTGGTGGCGGCGGTGTCGGAGACGGCGGGATTCAGAAGACTGTCGAGTACAGCATCCAGTACTCGAGCAAAGAGTAAATTGCAGCTACTTATACTCGTTCTTTGTGTATATCCACATCTGTATAAATCACGAACAGGTACGAGATGGGAAAAGAAAGGAAAACGGGCTTTCATAATGGGTACTTTTTATGTTGTATGGGTTAGACGAAGATGATCATTCACGATATGCCGGCATTTGTCTTCTGATTATGAGTATGTACATCTCGATTCAAACTCGGTCACGTACCTAGGCTGGTGCAAATATTTCTTCTCCCATGTTTTCTTCCAAGTTTCACACAGTTTAGGTTAACTTCCCCAACAACCACATACTGTACTGTACCCTTGCAACGGTACAAGACCCCATGTATCCAACCTGCTGGGGCACGCGCAAACACGCAAGATAATCGTGAACGTATCCAGCGAGATGGGATGGTTCCCCCACGCGGTGGATAGCGATGGGGAATAATCGGGTCAGTCGATTCGTCGGTGGGGGATGGCGAACTGCAGAGCACGATGATCGACGGGGTGAGAGTTGCGGAATATTGCAAAAGGTACCAACGACCACCACGGTCGATAGGTGGGTGGGGTGGGTACGGGCCAGCTGTTTGATCACCATCTAGGCTGGCCCTCGGGGCTGTTTCTTGAGAGAATGAATTTGGTGGCATTACATATTATCTATTACGTCTATTGAGTGATTCCATACGAGTCCATCACATAACCCCGAGAATCTTGGCCAGCCCAGCAACCTTCCGCCCAGCACCCCCATACCCAAGCTCAATAATCCCCTGCGCGAACCGCCACGTCTTGTCCTGATCGGCGACGGGGTACTGCATCTGCGGCGGTATCCCCGTGCGGACGCCCATCCAGCCGAACCGGTCCTCGGTCACGCTCTTGATGTTGCACAGGCCCCGCAGACCCTCCTCGCCTGCGAAGCGGCCGTACCCGGAGCCCGCGACGCCGCCAAAGGGCAGCTGGACGGCGTACGTGACGCCAAAGTCGTTGACGGCTACCATGCCCGCCTTAAGCCCGGAGATGATGGCCTTCATGGCTGGGTCCCGCTCTGAGCCGTGCACCGAGGCGCCGAGACCGAACTCGGGCGCGTTGGCGATGGCGAGCATGTCCTCGGCCGACGAGGACCGGGCGCGGAGGAGTGTCAGCACGGGGGCGAAGCACTCGTGCTGGGCGATGCGCATCTCGGGCGTCACGTCGACGAGCAGGGTGGGCTGGAAGTAGTGGCCCTTGGGGTGGTCAGGGTGGACATGGCGCTTGCCTCCGGCTAGGAGCCGGGCGCCCTGGGAGACGGCCTCGGCGATGAGTTCCTCCAGGCGGTCGAAGGACGCGTCGGAGATCATGGCGCCGACGTCGGCCCGGGGACCGAGACGGAGGGCGTTGACGCGGGGTTCGAGCATCTGGACGAGGGTATCGTAGACGGCGCCGGAGGCAATGACACGCTCGATGCCGATGCAGTTCTGCCCGGAGGACTGGAACGTGCCCCGCAGGACCGTCTCGGCGATGCGCTTGAGGTCGCTGCGCGCGGAGTCGAGGATGATGCAGGGGTCCTTGCCGCCGAGCTCGGCAACCACGGGGGTCAGGCTCTTGGCCGCGCTGGCGGCAACGTGGCGGGCGACGGCCTGTGATCCGATGAAGGTGATGTGGCTGATGCCCGGGTGGGACGTCAGGTGTCCGGCTGTCTGGGGCCAGCACACGACGGTCTGGACGAGGGACGGGTCGTGCCCGTGGGCGGCGAGGGCACCGCGCGCGATGCCGGCGAAGTAGGTGCTCGACCAGGCCGTGTTCTCGGATACCTTGACGACGATGGCGTTGCCGGCGAAGATGGCGCTGATGATGGGACCCATCATGTTGTGGAAGGGGTAGTTCCAGCTGACGAGGGCGGCCACCACGCCTAGGGGTTCGTAGACGACTGTGTTGCGCTTGTGGGCCATGAGGAGGTTCGTGGGCCGGCGGGACGGTAGAAGTGCCTTCTCCCCGTGGCGAATGGTCCACTGGAGCTTCTCGGCTGTGACGAGGATCTCGCCCAGCTGCGCATCCACCATCGTCTTTCCGCTGTCCGTGCCAGCGACGCGGCAGATGTGCTCAGAATTGTCCATGACATGGCGCAGCAATGAGCGCAGCACGGCGCGCCGCTGGTCAAACGACGTCTTCCTCCATTCCTCCTGGGCTTTTCCCGCGGCGGCGATGGCGCGGTCGATGGCGGCGGGCGTGGACGGGTTGACGAAGCCGAGGAATCTGCCCGTCGCGGGGTTGTAGCACTGCACGGCCGAGGTGCCGGAGACTTTCACGCTGGTCTCGGAGACGATGGTGTCCTCGTCGGGGACCTTGGGTGGGGGGACGGTGTAACGACGGGCTCCGTAGATGGTGGCTCGTGTGGTCGTGCGGGCGAGGTGGATGATGATGAAGCCCACTTTCAAAGCGACCAAGGTGCCGAGGATCTGGGTAACGGAGGGTCTAGACGGAAGCGGAGGTTAGTCGGGGTGGGCTTGGTCGCTGTCTCGAGTTGGGATTACATGGTGGACGCACGGGAGGTAGGTGTTGTCGAGGTTGGTTTGGACGTAGTCTGCCCATCGCCGCCACAGGGACAGGAGGAAGGTAACGACCTGTTCGCGCTCCATGGTGGCGTCTATTGTCTGTGGTGACGCTCCAAACGAGGGATTGGACTGATGAGCGCGGCCTGGAGAAGGGTCTTTCCCGGTGTTGGACGCGGTGGTGGAATCAGGCCATCTTGAATGTTGGGGATGCGAGGTTGAAAATAAAAGTGGAGAAAACTCGATACTTGATGTCTTGTGGGACAGTGGGACAGTGCCCCGACCTTTGTGACCACCCCTGCCAAGAACCAAGAACAAGAACAGCTCTTAATTTTCCCCATCTCGAAAGGTCCCCTCATAATCTGACTAAGCTCTATAGAAGTACATCGGTGCATCCGATGAGGACATATAACTGACAATTTGACAGGTTGATTATAATTCTGCAATCGTACATGTCATGATCCGCTTACATGATTACCCTCTCCTCCTAGTCTCCAAGATGGAATCATCCACGCCATTACCACGTTAACCCGGCCCAAACACCCTCTCGACAAACGCATCCAGACCTACTCTATATCGACGATACACAGACTCTGATCTCACAGAGGTACCCCAAGGCGTGAACCGTCCTTCTAAGGTACCTGTACTAATCCCCACGTCTTCCGGCCGGCTAGCATGTAGTAGTGTCATCATCCCGGGGCGCTGCTAGATCCGAATCGAGAGTCTTCAGATATGTCGGAGTGGACAGTCTACTGCCCGACGGCATTGGCATCACAATGCCAGGTACAAGCCTTCAATCCCTCGTCATCGGAATACCGTCCATCCACCTCGGCCTTGCGCCTCCGGGCTAGGGTGAACGCCTCTTCCATCTTCCGCTCTAGGTCCTCCAGTCTCTGCCTGAGCTCTACGATCTGGCGGTGGTAGGCGTACGCGAGGTACAGCTGGGGATCGCTGATGTAGGGATGAGGTGCTGATCTGAAGCTGCGGAAGGCCGTGAGTATGGTGGGAGATGTGAGTCGTTGCCGAGTGGCTCGGGCGAGTGAGCGGCAGGGCGAGGTCATCGTCGTGGTTTGTGAACGTATATGCAGGGGCTTGTCGACTAGATCTCGGTTGTAGTTGAGTCGTTGTACAAAAGGCAAGGAGATGGATGGAAGTTGGAAACAACAGGTTTGTTTTTATCCTCGAATTCTTGTTGCCTTCTCAAACCTTGACGTGGCGGAATTGCAGAAAAGCGCGTATCTGAGTGCGAAGTCAACGTTCCTTCAGTTAGGAAACAGACTTAGTACCAGTCAGTACTCATTACTAGTACCCTTCTCAAGGTAAGAACATGCAAGTTGTGTGAATCACTGTTGCACCTACACACACCGTAAGAAGCACAAAGCGCCATCGGGGTTTGGCACTGCACATCCAAACCATTCCCAAACCCCCAACCCCCTTCACAAGGTGATCACTTACATACAACGTAATTCCGGGGTTCGATTGCTCCCTAAGCCACTATTATATCGATGCTCTTCTAATGTAGTCGGTTACAACCCAGACCCTGTATCCTCCCCCTCCGCCCCTTTTTTTTCCCATCTCCACAATCAAGCCCCCAACGCCCCCTCCACTATCAACATCAAAAAGGAAAGGAAAAACAGACAGAGACTCAAAAACGAGAGGGACTCCGCAACTCAGCTCTAGTATGCATAACAGGAAAAAAAAAAGAGCACCCCAAGGAATCATACAAAGAACTCCCAATGCTTCTCCGTGAATCCATTCGACAAAACGCCACGCAATAAAAACGGACCTTCGAACCGGCCGGGTGTAGTATATCAGGGGCGCCCAAAAAGGTGGGCTTCCAATGTGGTTCGTGCTTTTTTTTTTGGGAGGGAGATTCCTCTGTGTGTTTTGTGTGTGTGTGTGTGTTATTGTGGTTCTTCCGGCCGTGACGATGGTGGGACGACGTCGGTAGCGTGGTGTAAGTCGGTGCATGTTTGCAGACCGGCGGTTTGAAGATCAAGCTCTTCGTCGAAAAGCGTATGACGGGAAAACAGAGTTCCAACTCGTAGATCGCTCATGCAGATTCATAAGTGCATGACAGCCATGGCTGACTCGGGATATCAAACGGAAAAAAAAGAAAACACGCAAAAGAGGAAGAAAGAAAAAACAAAGGTATCTATGTCGGGTCAATGTACAGGGAAGAGGAACTCATGCATCCCGTCGTGACAGCCGGCGTCTCAACGACTCCTAGTTGTTCGCGCTCTTAGACAACGACAGCCCGCGGAATCGAGGCTTGAAACGGCCGACAGCCGAATGACTCGATTCGATCCGCGACAGTCGTGCCGCCGACGTGAAGTCTTCGCTGGCCTCGTAGCTCGGCCGGACCCGGTCCATCGAAGCACGGATACGATCGTAGGATGGTCTCGGTCGGTCGATCGACGGCCGTCCGGCCGCGGGGGGCATATTTGACGCCTGGGGCACCTCCAGCGACATGCGGTTGTAGGTGTAGTTGGTCGAGTCGCTGTTATTCTGGCTGTGCTGGTGATGAGTCGTGCGTGTGGCCGTCGACGGCGGGTAGATCGGCCGCAGATCCTCGTCAACGCTTCCATAAGCAACATGCTTGGCCTTCCTCGAACCCATCGACGAGGACGATGCGGCGCTCTTGTCATCGATCGGCTCCTTGGGCGCCTTGTCATCGTCGAGGTGGCGGAACATGCCCATTCTCACCTGCTCGCGAATGAGATCTACGTCATAGGGGAAGTAGACCTTCTGGATCGACTTGATAAAGAGCCGCGGGAACAGGCACATGATGAAAGACACGAAGAAGACGGCCCAGAAAGTAGCTTCGCCGTAGACCTCCCGGGCGGCACCGAGAAGGAAGCCGGACGAGTCCAGGGTCGTGTAGATGCCGGTGTAGATGAAGATGAAGAAGTTGCTGATCGCGGTAATAATGAGCAGAATCCAATCCCACTGAAACGTGTTCATCAGGATGTATCCGTTAATGGCGAAGATGACGGGGTGGGCAATGTAGAGCCCGAAACGCAGACGGTCCGAAATGTCCAGGCCGTTCTCTGTGACCGGTCTGGCGGGCTGGAACAGCAGGTACGGGATAAAGAAGACAACGACCGACTGGTAGAGGCCATCAAACATGTAGAGCCTGGAATTTCATTAGTGGCTTGTCCATGGGGGAAAATGGGAGACGGCCGAGGGTGTTCTTTAAACTTACCAGAATTTGGTCTGCGTCCATTCAAGCCGCATGATACCCCGTCGGTACAGCTGAGGAACAGCCAGCGAGACCTTGTCCGAGACATCCTGGTCAAACACGCCAATGAGACCAACTGGCAGGGACGTGAAGACCAGGTTGAACAGGAGAATGTAGCTGTAGTCGTACAGGTAGGTGATGTCGAAGTCGCAGTAGATCATGTACCAGAAGATGGCAAACGTCCAGATCATGTTCTTGTAGAAGAAATTGGCAATGCTCTCTCCCAGTCGTCGGTACGACCAACGCCCATGAACGAGCACCAGCCTCTGCAAGAAGCGGAACTGGGCGATGGAGTAGTCCGACGACATAGCCGCCTGCCGGCCCTCGACACCAGCGATACCGACGCCGACGTCGGCTTCCTGGATCATGGCCACGTCGTTGGCGCCGTCGCCAATCGACAGCGTCATGACGTCCAGGCCGTTCTTGACCATGGACACTACGGCAGCCTTCTGCGCGGGGCTCACACGGCAGCACAGCACCGAACGGCACTGCTTGCAGAGCAGGAGGAACTTCTGCTTCAGCCGGTCATCGAGGACCCACCGCAGAGTGAAGCCGTCGATAACAAGACCATGCGTAGGCGCTGGGGCCTCATGGTTCTTCTTGGCCTGTGCCAGCTCCTCATCACTCCCGGTCATGTTGAAGATTGCGAGGTTCTTGTCCAACTCTTTCTCTGCTTCTTCCAGTAGGATTTCGTCGCTCACCTCCTCTTCATTCTCTTCGAGCTTGATGTGAATCATGTCCATGGAGTTGTTGAGCAAGTTGCATGAAAAGCCGATGTTGATGGCTGTCTCGACCTTGTCGCCCGTCAGCACCCAGAGCTTGATACCGGCGTCGCCAAGAAGACCGATGGTGTCGGGCACGGCGTCCTGCAGACGATCCTCAATAGCAGTACCACCAATGAGATAGAGATCCTGCTCGATGAGTTCTGCGACGCTCTCCAGCTTCTCCTCTCGGTCGTCGATGGCTGCGGCAGCCGCATCGTGCTCCTTCTTCCAAGCCTTGTACTGCTCCTCTGTGAGCTCCTTCTGGGCAATGCAAAGAGTGCGCAGACCCTCCCGGGCAAATAGTTCCAGATGCTCCGCGGTTTCCATGCGAAGCTCCCTCTGTTCGCCTTTCTTGAGACGAGCGTAAATGACCGAATCGGCGCCCTTGCAGAAAAGCATGATTTTGCCGTCGGGCATGCGCACAATGGAGCTCATGCGCTTGCGGCTCGAGTTGAACTCGATAGTGTTGAGAACCCGGTAGTGACGGTCCTCGCCCATAACGTTGAGGTTGATACCGTCGTTGCTGGAATTCGAGAGGACAACAAAGCCCATATCGCGAGCCGTGGCAACGAGAGCCTCCTCATCCGGCGACTGGGCCTTGAACTTCATCTTTGGCGGATCGTCCAGGGTCCTCTCCGGAATAACGGTATGGCAGAGGGCGAGTGCAAGCATGAAGCTCTCATTCGCCGCCTTTTGCTCGGGGCCCGACTCGCCAGCAAGATCTGCCACGAAATCGGGAGCAACAAACGTCATGTCCTCGTCGTGGAGGTACGGGTTGTTGTTCAACCTCCGCAGGCCTGCGAGGGCTCGCATCTTGGCTTCTGCGATCTCGGCACGAATCTTCTCGGCCTCCTGCCCAACGTCGATTCCCGCACGCTTCTGCATCCCAGCCTGGGCTTCTGTGTAAGCCTCACCATATGGCTGGCCGTTGATGGTGGCCTTCTTGAACTCCATGACGTTCTGGGTCAGAGTGCCCGTCTTGTCGGAGAAGATGTACTCGATCTGGCCGACATCGTCTGAAATATTCCACGACTTCGGTATACAAGGCTGATCCGTTTCTTCGTGGTACATCTCGACATCGCTGTAGATGAAGATGGCCTGGAGTGTCCTGACAATTTCTACCGTGATGATGAGGGAAATGGGAATCAAGTTCTGGTAGACGATGAGGCCCGCCCAAAAGGTGATGAAGCCGGTAACTGGGGGGCTTCCTCCAATCATGTCCCAGTCGAAGAAGTACAGGGAGGCATCCGTCTTTGACCACGCCACGCCATTGACGAGCGCAGAGATCAGACACATGATGAACAGGATGCCAAAGTTGCAGATGACATTGAAGTTCATCTCCCGAGCGATCCTGGCGCGCTTGCTAGGGGTAATGCCCGCGTTTTGCATGATCTTGGTATCGTGTCCCGTGAAAACGACGACACCCAAAACCCACTCGGTATTCCGCAGGTTGGTGCCTCTCAGAAGCATGTTGTCGATGGTGATGGGTTCCGTCATGTCTTCGGGCTCCGAGCCGGGGAGGTCGGGGATCTGCTGCCGCCACTTGATGGCGCCATTATATTTGTAGAGGTTGGGTTGCGGCGGCTCGCTCTCAATCCTGAACTCGGCCCTCTCGCAATCCCGTGCATGCTTGAGGGTTCGACCACAGCGGAGAGCTTGGCGGACTTTCAGGTTGGTCTCGCCGTCCAGATTCTTCGTCTCCACATAGCAGGCGCCATCAGGGTCGGAGGTCGAAAGGATGATGACGTCGGCGGGCAGCTCGTCGTCGCTGTATAGTCGCACAAAGTCGCCCACATGCAGGTTTTTCCACGTATCCTTCTTGAACCGGGCTCCATGAGCAGGGCGGTTGTAGTTGATGATATTGGACTCCATGTCCTGGATCGCCCGCGCGCGCTGCTCGTCTCTATCATCGGGAAGTTCGATGCGGATGTGTGGCGTGACGGGTGATTGAACCGGAGTCATCTGTATGTCCTCGGCCGCGGAAATGAAGGAATCCCGGTTCGTGAATGGCGAGGCCAGGGAGTCACGGACGTTCCTCTTCGACCGTTGCGTCTCTATCGAGGGCCGAGCTTCTTCGTCGTCGGTAGTAAACTTGGCCTCCTTGATGCGCTCCCTCTCCTCTCTAGCTTTCTTCGACCAGGTGCTCTTGATTGCGCGCCACATTGTGGCAAATATCTTGGTGGTCGCCTTCTTGAACCTCCGCCACACTGATACCTGGTCATCGGCGACATTGACGTTGGACCAATTGTGGAGGCGATGGACAGTCGCATTGTTGAGCTCGATGTCCAAAATTGTCCGCCGATAGTCTTCGATGGCATCTTTGATTCCGGTCACGACCACAATGAAGATTAGTGGAACGGAGTTGAGTTCCGGGTTCTCTCCGCCGAAGATAGGGAAGAACTAGAGACAGATTTGAGCATTCGTCCAGGATTGCATGCGAGTATTTTGGGGGTTGTTCAATGACAACTTACCACTAGGATGACGAGGAAGAGGAAATAAATGTTGGCAACATTGTGGAATTGTATCCACAAGTTCTTGGGGACGAATGAAAGAGGGGTGTATTTGGCTGTGCGGATCTTGTTGCGCGGAAAGGTGAGGATCGGGTTATTCTCCTCATCTAAATATTCCGGCGGCAACGGTTGGTTGAAGTAGAGGGTACGGGCGAGCTTCCCGGATTCGTGTCCTTCGTCGCTGGCCGCGGCATCGTCGGCATTTGGGTCAATGTGATCGCGGTTCTCGACATTGTTTTTCTCGCCCTCGCCATTTCCTCTCTGTCGCTGGCGATTTAGAATACTCTTTTTCTTGGAGTTACCGCTCCGTATAGTCATGCGGCGTGTCGCCCATCTTGCCCTCTGTGTGGCCTCGATCTGGGGGCCCGTGCCGTCACCGTCGGGGGCACCGGCGGTGGCTGAATCGGGGTGGAGGGAACTGGTCATGGTGTCGGGTCAAGATGGACGAGGAGGGGGGTCGGTAATGAGGTCGCGGGCAAGAGCCCGTTCAGCCCCGAGTTGCCAGCCAGGATTGGGCGGGTATCGTACGCGAGCGTGGTCGAAGTCCGTAGGGAAGAGGAACGGGTGCCTGCGGCCGTCAACACCGTAGCGGTGGGAGGCACACGACGGGGGGGGCGCCGCGGGACGCGAGGAGTTGACAGCTACACCGGTGCAGGCGTCGTCGAGTCGTGAAATGGCCGTGGTCCGAGTCGAAGTCAGGTCGACCGAGGTCGCTTAGAACAATCGGCGGCTGAATTAGGGAAGTTGTCGCTCAGATAGATGCTTAGGCCAGAGGGGCCAAACGAACGGGCAGGATGGCAGAAGGGGGAAAAGTCTCCAAGAGAGACGGAGACGTGGGATGATAGATGGGGCTGACCGGCTGGGGCTGGGAAGCCGAAGGGAACAAATGGCGTCGACGCTGTTAACCCCGTTCCCTTAACGTATGTACGCAGTACGTACCTACGCAGCAGTAAAGTGGAGGTGGGTGCCGTGGTATCATAGGAGGAACGTGTTAGTGCCCGGAGCATCCGGTGCCGTACGAGCAAATGTGAAGTACGTAGCACCTTACAGGCGGCGCAGGCTCCCGAAATCACCGCTCAGCCTTGTGCTACAGGCGGCAGGTGTGCTAGAACAAACCCTTCCAGAGGGCTGGTCACCGCTAACAACAGCAAAATGGCCAACGCATGATTCATAAGCAGCCGGCGAACATAGGTAAGGCATGCATCGGAACCTGCTGGCATTACACAGCCAGGCGTTGGGCCCCTTTTTCTGCAGGCGCACCCCCCTCCTCTTCCCCCCCCCCCNTCCCCCCCCCCCCGGCACGTCTTACCTACTAGTAGTGAACGTGCTTTTACCCCTTTCAGGCGCCTTTTATCAACGCGACCGACCCTGACCCTGGCCAGGGGGTCTGATCCGTCTCCTCCTCGGAAAAGGCCACCCACACGTAGGCGGTGTCCATAGGTCTGACAAGGACTACAGTCTACGAGTACAGGTATTCCGAGCTGGCCTCTGCTAGCCACGAAATCGAGATACTTTGCCTCCTCCAGATCTATTCATACATATCCGAGTCAGCGGCTCACCAAGTGCCGTGCTCGTGGCGAAAGCGAGTCGGGCCTTGCAGCTTGCTGACGGTCACCTAAGGACGCAGACGCCCCCGACGGCCAATCGATGAGCTGGATGCACGCGACCGGCTCAGTGGTGGATGAGAGACTTTTGGATGCCACATTTCTTAATAATTCAATGCCAGTGCAGTGGCCTCGGACCTCGCGCAGGACTGATCTGGCAGCTTTTGCGGCAAAGCAACTGCGGTCGCCATTTCGAAGATTATTTCCACTTCAGCCATGTCTGCGCATCTTACGAGCTTTCATCATTCCCCCGTGTCTCAGGTTCTCTGGCTCCTCACGGTTCATCAGCGTGAATTAGTTCAGGCACCCTTACGAGTATTACGCGATCGTCGTCTTGCTCGGATGCACAATGACCGCTTGCTGCAGCTCCCGGCCAGGTTGCTTGTCACGTTTGATGGACTCTCGGGTTCTTCGGACCCCGACGATGATGGTCGCATGGAGGGACCCTCCCTGGGAAATTTGCACGCGACGGCCCGCGTCGCCAATTCGATATGGTGCAAACGAAGCTACAAAGCCACAGTTCCTTCCAGGCACTGCTCAGGTTTGCGTACCCGCATATATCCATTTCTCGTGAGTTGCCCAGGAGGCCGCCGTCGTCGAGACCACCCCAGCCTCAACAAGCTTCGCTGCTGGAGTCGCCCGTCTCCCTCTCGCCTCCTCCGGGAATGCGAGCTGTCCGCCATGGAGACCATTCGCACACACGACCGGCCAATTCCCGACCCCGCCGCAGATTCGCAGCTCATAACATGGCAGATGCTCCGTTTGTCGGTGTGGCTTTAGGGTCGTATCTGGCTGCATGTACAGACGTACGCCGCACATAACCCGTGCAGTACAACGTACGAGTACTGTATTTGAAGCAGCCAAGTACTGTACACAGGTACTTCAGTGAGACGCTGGAGGATGACAACCGGCCCACATCGCTTCCGTCCCACCCCTTCCTGGGATGGAAGGCAGGAAGGACAAGGGAGCGGCCTTCATACTTTCCAGGTGGGTACCAATTCAGGTAGTAGTGATGGTGATCAACCGCAACAAACACAGTGAGCAACTTGTACACCTCGCAAACGCCGTCCAACCGTTACGTCCGTACAGTGCCGTCCTTACTTACTTGGGTAGTCCGATGATCTTTCCTGTGCTTCTTGTTATCCATCTGATCCCATGACGTTCCTCGCACATTGGCTGGCTCCCACGCATCCCTCGGCGTTGCCAGCCAGGGTTACCGTGAGTACGAGTACGAATACTAATTACTACTCAAGCCATATGTCGCGAAGTACAGGCACAGTACGTGCAGGCTCCAAGTCGAACCTACGAGTGCACATTCTAATTCCTCTCGGGGCGGCGGCACCAACGCGAGGGATTGGCTTGGCGCCGATCGCGAGCCAGACCTCAACCCACACCCGCCCCTACTACGAGGCTACGAACATGTTATAGCTTATAGTAGGCTACGAACATGCTATAGCTTACAGTACTGTAATGGGTTCGACATTATAATGAAAACGAAAAACGACAAGCAGTCCAGGATATAGAGACGCTGTCTTGGCTCCTGAATGCCTCCGTACTCGTAATACGTGTACTCTCCAGAGCCCACTTCAGCATTCTGAGATCAACGGTACAGGTGCACGGCCTGCTGGCAGGGCTGTGCCTACCCCTGTTTTGCCGCGTTTCAGATGAAGTTTAATAGCGACCAAGCTTCACTGCCTCCGCCGCCACCTAGATGTGGGTTAGTGTTTTCCCTTTTCCACTCTGGTTGGCCGCATCGAATTCCTGGCAAGTCCCCCGAAATCACAATAACCCCAGGATGTTCGTCTCTAACAACATTAACCTACCCTAGACTACAACAGACCGCATCGAGAGGATGGAATATTATCATCAGTTCCTAATGGATCTGTTAAATTTTCTGGACCTTGGTGGCTCTGCAAAACCAGTACGGACTGCCTCCTTTAACACTTACTCTAGTACTCAGTACAGACCAAGGAAAATTCCGGGTTCAAAGTTTATGCAAGTGGGCGGCATGGCGATGTGCCACGAGCAGGCAGACAGCTGGATGATGATACCCAGGGTAGCCACGCGGATGGGAAAAAGTCGAGAGATTCAACAATACCTTACATCAGTCCAATGGAAGGTTCCAACCAGATACTACGCTGACGAGCAACGCAGTTTTTGTTGTTAGGCGATGTGGGCAGATTAAGTCGAATTGTGTCATTTGTTAGCCTAGCTTTTGGACGTTCTTTCGCATGGACTATTTTTTTAATCGCAAATCTCGACCCTCAGCCACGCGATTCTCTCACGAACAGCCTCCTTCCTCAGCGACCCTTCCCCTTTTTCGTACCGATATTGAAGCAACACGCTTTGTGCTGTTTACCATGCGGCAACAGCTGGAGCCAAGGCAGCATCATCCTCAGCACCCCACGAGGTGCCAGCAGTCGCAGGAGCGTCACCAGCAGACTGGTCACCGCCCCAACCACCAGCGTCCTGTGACTCCTGTCCAGCATTATCATCGGCATTTCCCCCTCCCCACCCCCCTTCGCCGACCTCACCAGCTCCTCCGAGATCGTTGGGGTCGAAGTCAGATTCGGTCTCGAACTTCACAGTGTCCCGAGTCATTCCCTCTGGCAGGTATATTTCGAGGAACTTTGGGACTTCTTGGTTCGTCTCGAGAAGGGTGCGGGCGAGAATGCTGCCCAGGCCATCATCTCGGTCGGTGAAAAAAGAGGTGGCAACGCCGCGATGGCCAATTCGACCGGTGCGTCCTATTGATTGGTTAGCGGGATTGCGGCATACTTTTGCGAAGCTCGTTACCAACCAATCCGATGAATGTACTCTTCAATGCCTCCATGCTCGACCGACGGGAGGTCGTAGTTGATGACGTGCATCACGTTGCGGACATCGATGCCACGAGCACAGACGCCGGTGGCAATGAGGATGGGCCCGTTGCCTGATCTGAAACTCCGCATAGCAGCCTCTCGGTCTTTCTGTGTGCGATCACGGTGGATCGAAACCACAGGCAACCCCGAATTCCACAGGAAGTCGTCGAGGTTGTCGACTTCCTGCCGGCTGTTGCAGAAGATGATGGTACGAACACCAGGCATCTCCTGAAGAAGACTGATCAGGGCATCGCGCTTGCCGCTTCTGTCAATCTCAATAATGTTCTGTTGGATGTTCTCAGTGGTGCTTCCAGCGCGACCGACGCGGAAGCGAACGTGGGATGCGGCGAGGTACTCCGTCGCCAGCTCCCGAGCCGCTTTGGGGAAGGTGGCCGAAAAGAGGCAGAACTTGACATTTCCTTCATCCTGCTCTGATGGGGAGCTTAGCGAACTGGGGCGGAACTGGGATGAGGGCTTGACGACTTACCACCACCAGCGAGAACCGGTTCAAGTTCGTCCCTCCAGTCATCACCAAGCATTTCATCAGCCTCGTCAATGACAATGTACTTGAGGCGGCGCAAAGTTAGGATATGGGGACGGAGCACGAAGTCCTTGAGACGTCCAGGGGTCCCAATAAGCACGTCACAGCCCCTCGCGAGCGAGTCCATCTGTTCGCGGGTGTGCGCACCACCATAGACCACGCCGGGGCGAAGCATGGTTCGGTAACAGAACTTGCGAGCTTCATTGAAGATCTGGACGGCCAGTTCACGAGTAGGTACGACGATGAGGACCAAAGGTTCGGCTTTGACGTCGTCGAGACCTGGCTGAAAGGTCCTTGGGTTGGGTCGCTTGGCCGCCCACTTCTTGGCCTTTCCCATGAGCTTGCTGAGGATCGGAATCAGATAAGCACCAGTCTTTCCAGATCCTGTTCTCAGGGGGTGAGATGCCATACGAAAGCATTGCAAAATGAAGAAGGCTGCCTACCTGTCTGAGCGATGCCGACAACATCTTTGCCGTGGAGGATGGCAGGGATCGTGAATTGTTGGATCGGGGTTGGGTAGGTGTAACCCGCGAGTTCGACGTTCTTGGCCATGACGGGGTGAAGTCCAGCATCCGAGAACTTCTTGATGAATTCAATTCGTTCGGGGCCTTCCTGAACGACCTCGATCTCTTTGATCCTATCACAGCAAGTTAGTGATGCCTCCCCCCAATAGACCTGGGGTATCATACTTGGAAAAGTCAAGGCCCACACCCCTGTTTTCTGGTTTACCAAAGAGGTCGAGTTCGAGCTCCGGGTTCTGCGGGCCAACGTCGCCATATTCATCGTCCCAGTCGTAGACTCGGGCACTAGAAGCAAATCCTCGCCCGTCGGCACCACCGTCCTGAGTGGTGGGTTCCTCCGGCTGCTGGGCGTTCCATCCATTGGTCGACATTCGGGCACCCTCAGCAGGAGCAGAGTTGCCATTCTGCTTCACATGGCCCTCCGGGGCCTCCAAGGCCTGGTTCATCTCGTTCAGCGCGAAGGAGTTGGACATGGTGGCAGGTGATCTAGTGCGTCATTAGGTAGCCAGTTCCCAGTGAGTAAGATGAAAGCGGTTGTGAAACATGAAGTAAATATCAAGATTCGAGTGTGGGGGATTATGGGATAGACAATGAAAGAGGAAAGATGTGCGCGGCACGGGGGGTTTCTCCGCAAACATGCGACTACCCTCGCCAGCTTTGTAGCGTCTAATCGATGAATGAGGTGACACCGATGATCTTTGAACCAGAGACGCCGCTGTTGAATTTTGTGGAGGAGCTGACAGAGTGGCAGCGAGTACGTTGCTGGAGGCAATTACGCTGTGGATGACGAAACTGATGGTAGGAGGGATGGGTGAGGGAGTTGGAGAGATGAAGCCAATGCCGCCTGGGGCGCGGTACGAAATAGAAGGTCGAAAGTAAAAATATCCCTTACCAGAAGAGCACAGCCTCTCGCTATTCGAGGAATAGCACGTTGGCTCCGAAAGGAACAAATCTAATGAGAGAAGCTGGCCTCGATGCAGGCAAGACTTGCCAAGGGGGGAGAAGATGGACAGGTCTACCAGAGAGCAGAAGGTGAAGGTGAGGTGAGAGGAAGAAAGAGAAGGAAGTAAGAAGAAGAAGGAGCGAAGGGTTAAGTACTACAGGTACCTAGGGTACCAGGTAAGGTATAGTGGAAGGAGGTTAGCCACCAGCCCGAGGTAGCTCCTTCCCCCCACAACACCAGGCTGTCGTCCGCTGGCAGTGAACTGGAAATGGGCCACTGCTTTCAGTGTAAAGGATACAGGTAGATTACTAGCAGAGTACCTGAGTAATGTAGGGCAGACCAAATACTTGGCGAATGGAGGCAGGCTAGAGGCTCGTTTCGAGAGACCACAGGCGGCTGGAGCAGCTACTGCGTGCTGGCCGACGGGGTAAGGGGACATAGGTGTATCTGTATCGCTTTCGGAAGTTTACCATTAAAGCTCTAGTCCTCAGTGAGACTGAAGGGTGATAGGCTAGAAATACCGTGGATGACGGAAGCATGTTTGGACAAAATGAGGAACACGGTCTGCGTTATTGTATGATCTTGGGCAGACAAACGAGCATGGTGGGACAGCCGGGGCCTTGGAAAAGCAAAACTAACAACCCGGTTCATTATGAAAAGCGCGCTTTTCGGACACCCTGCCCTAACTACCTGTTAATGTAAACTCCCTTCAATGATGGTTCCAGTTCGTAGTAATAATACTTCCGTCTTCACGGCATTCCGTGGTGGAGATAGAGCGGCCGACATTGCCCAGACACTCCCGAATAAGGTCATCAATTTAGCCTCTGGTTTATCGAAAACGCCATCATAGGCATTACCCACATCCAATTATGCTTCTCTACTTGATATATTACCAGGTGATTTGTGACGTCTTGTCCCGCAGCCCGGCCACTGGTGAACTGGGCGCAAATCCACCAGACAGGCCGGCGAGTACCCTCGTTACCAAGGTATGGCCCCCAACTCACAGAGCTGTCGGGGTAATGGATAATTTCTTCCAAGGCGCGACGCTTGGTCTGATATGTTATGTTATTGTAGCATGTCGAGTTTGAATTCCCGTTCGTCGCTATAGTCACCGTCCTGTTCACTTGCGCATGCGCCACCACGGCCCGCTCCACCCACCACCAAAGAGAAAGAATCCGACGACGAAACCGTTGCGAGATCAATAATGATAAAAGGAGGAAACCTAAGAACGGGCGAAGTCTGGTAAATATCCGTTCTCGAATCCATATGAATCCTGGTAGGTGGAAACGTCCCAGGGTTGGCGACGGAATTTCGTTGCAGAAAATCAACCCACCTGGCTGATTGTTCCTAGACTAATGAGCCCTGTCACTGGACATGGTCGTTCATCGCATGTTGGTCCAGCTGAAGGCATATATGGGAAGAGAAACGCTCTTCAGGGCGAAATGGTGTGGCAGTTATCCAAGCCCCATTGTAAACAACTCTACCATAAATCCATTAGGCTCTCCATATCCACGGCACCCGACGGTTCGTAATCTCCCATCCCTTCGGGACTGTGCAAGAATTGATCCAACCCAGCCGCGGCGCGGCCCGACGTGCCTCCCTCCTTCTTGATAGCGTCGGCACCCTTCGATATTGGTTCCAGAAAGCGACGATGGAACACCTGTTGCCTCGTCTCTCTATCCCCGTACATCGTACCGTCTTCGTCCCGACGCGGCCCCGTCAGATTCAGGTACGCGTAGGCGTTGGGATCCCGCGGCACTCGATAGATGCTCTTCAAGAACGGCTCGGGTTCGGGTGGTGCTGAATCCTCGGGTTCGAAACCTATTCGAAGGAATTTGACCAGAGTATCGATGGTGCGGGACTGGTTGAGCGACGTCTTGCCACGAACGGGCCCGCTTCGACCACCAGAGGACCACCCGTTCTGCCCAGACGTCGCTGTCCAGCCCAGCATGGCGGAAAATGTGTTGAGAGTCTTCACCCACCCCCCCGGGCAGGATACGACGTCCTCACCGGCGACATCCAGGAGCCAGTCCAGAAACCCTATCGAGTCGTTGCTGACATCGGCAGACAGGTGTGTCATGCCCGCCCGAATGAACATGATAGCGGTCTCGACCGAATGCCTGACCTGTTCCGCCGGCAGTGCTCGGAATAATTTCAACAGCTGGCCGCGGACGGGCGTTGATGTGTCTGATATTAGAGGTAGTAACTTCGCCAGAAGCGTCCGCGTCCCGACGGGGTTGACTGGCGGCTCTGTGCTGAGTTGGCCGGTCAGATACGACAAGGCTTCTTGGCGCTGCTTGTCCGACTTTGAGGATGATGCCAGGGAGAAACTGTGCTTGAACTGCTGGACGGCATCGGGAGCAGTGGTTGAGAGTGACTGCTGGCCCATGACGATGGCTGCGCCGGTTGTCAGTCCAATGATCTCATTCTCATATTCGCCTTGACGGTGAGCAGGGGTGCGCACCTTTCGCCTTGAAGCTGGTATCTGTAAAGTTGGACGGCTTGGGCTTGGCCTTGCCGACCTTGAACTTCGGTTTCTGCACATTATCAGTAATGTCGCCTCATACAAGCTTTGAAACTCGGTCGAACCTGGAAGTCCTTCTGCTTCTCCTTCTTCTTCCTTGCGCTGGAACCCATCTTGGCGGATGTCTGCGGGATTAGATGCGAGGTCGCTCTGTCCGGATATGCTGAATATTATTCTTTTCATATATTTCCCTGGCGACAAGTGAACGTTCTGTTTGCAGAGCACTGCCGTGTATGGAGTATAGGTACTGATGTATGTTGGTTGCTCAAGTGAAGTTGCGCGCCATGAGCCTCCATGTGCCTCCGAAATTTTAGCGGTGTCGCATGGCAGAATCGGCGCTTGTGACGTTGGCGTCCCTGACTCCGTGTTCCGGGGCCCATGGCGGGGACTGGGGCCAGCCATCACCGCTCCATCGCAAGCCCAACTCCGCGAACATACCACCCGCCTCCCCAGACGTCGGGCGAGAGGGATACCAGGCTACTGCAACATGGCGGACCCCTTAATGGTAAGCTCAGTTACGCGTGTTCAACCCGCAATGACTGCAGGCGGCTGACCAGTCATCACCTAGGCAAGCGGGCTCGACGCCCTGGAGGAGAAACTCGGCCGCCTGACCAGGAAACCTGGTGTCAAGGCCAGTATTGTGCTCGATCGGTCAACCGGGTCGATCCTCAAGACGAGCGGGGATATGACCGCGCTGCGCACATCAAAGTCACGAAACGAAGCCACCGCCGCGTCCTTCTCGAACGAGGTCCCCGCCGCGGAGGAGAGCGAGTCCAAAGGGCTGGAGGAGTTTGCCCGCATGATCTGGAACTACGTCAACACGTCAGGACAACTGGTGCAGGACCTGGATACGGAGGTATGCCGTCGACTAATAGGGCGAGCAAAGGGTTGCTGGCTAACTGCTGCCAGGACGAGCTTAAGCTGCTACGATTACGGACGAAGAAGCAGGAGATTGTGATCGTACCGGACCCGAAATACCTTCTCACCGTCGTTCACGATACGCCCCCTGCCTGAACCGCCGACCGAGCAAATACATTGTCCACGTTGAGGCAACCCGCAACCGAATATCGACAGTCTCGGAGAGGAGACGGAACCGCAGTTTCGCGTCTGGTTGGACCCCAGCATATAGCAGCAAATAAATGATACCCTATGAATCGGATGGTTTCGTTAGACGGCGATGGGGTTTCGAAGGAACGGGAAGTAAGAAGACCCAGCATGGCGATACTCGCTCAGCGCCCCTGGTTGCAGTCATGAGTCTCGGCCACTAGCCGGGAATGGCGCCCCATCGTGCACTCTCGGTTAGTGCATGGTACCACGAGCTGGGAACGGAGCTCGCCAAGTACCTAGGCAAGGATTTAGACGAGAATTGGAAGAGCCTTGATTGATGATTTTCTGCATTTACCAGCAACCACACTGACCTCTATGTTTGGAGAGAGCTGGTGGTGAGAGACGAAGTTCACGCCCGGTGGAAGAGCATTCGCGTCGGCATGGATAGGTCTGGAAGTCGAAGACCCAACAAGAACAGGTCATGACCGTCGAGTATGTGTAGATTGGCAACGGAGCACCTCTTTGCCACGACGGCCTCTATGGTGGGCCATTGTCACTGTCGGCCAGTACTAAATGGACAAAATCCCGGCTTCACTAACCGGTGTATAGATGTGGCCTAGTGATGGCAGACTTTTGTCAGCTGTCTGATGAAGCAGGGGACTGGACCCTGGATGGTTTTGTGCATCTTCCCCACACCTAGTGTCAAAAAAAACCAGGCAGCGGGCCGTGAAACCAGTAGCCTTCCAATGGCAAGGAAGTTGGCACAGCGGCACACGACTCACGGTCGCAACGTAGAACCATTGCGATTCAATGCCTGGTGCCGTGATCATTGATGAGGATAGTACGTCATTACCGTGGACTCTCTGTAGGTACCTGGCATCGCGACAAGCAAAGAGGAAGGCGCGTTCCATGCGGAGGGGTTCGCCGATAATATGGAAAGAAGAGACCATCAATGTGGTAAATGAATGCAGGTGACTGTGTCTCTTCATCACCAATGAGAGACAAAGCGGGGAAGCTAGTAGAGGCTTAGGCCCCTTCACGGCTCACCCGCCACCGCCAAGTGTCAACGCCTACCTGCCCTATGGCAATAAATACCAGGTACGGTCCGTACGGAAGGAACGCACATACCGGTAATGGGTTGGTCACGAGGCCCCGCTCTCGAACGACAAGTGCTCGTCCGACTGGCACCATTGTAACCGTTTGACGAAGCCCACTTCCCGTCTCGTCACTTTCCGTCGTTCCCTTGCTGCTCGTCCCTACTATTGTTACCACACCTATTATTTCCGTCTCACTCGTGGTCCCGAGCCGCGCAGCTCGTCAATCCATCAGAGACCTAATACTACCTACCTAAGTACCTGTACATGTGGATACCCGTAGACTTCCAACGCCTGCGGTGCAACGGTGTCACCACCCCGCGTCTAGCGACCTGTCAAAGTGCCTACGCCTCCGGCCTCTCGGCAACGACACTAGGACAACCCTGAATCACAGGACGACGCCAATGCTTCCCCGGCTGGCTTGGTCATCCGACTCGACGGCACCATGACGACGCTGGACGAGGCCGACATTGAGAAGCTGTTCTCCGGCGCCCCTCAGTTCTTCTGCCGCAGCGAGAGCCACTTTCCCGGCGCTCCTCACCCTAGCGTCGCGTTCCCGTTCGACGAGGAGCTGGAGATTAGGGATCTCACCGACCATGTCCAGATCGAGGACAAGGCGTGGAGCGGCGTGACGGCGTGGCCCCACCTCACGCGCGACCTCAACCACGACGCTGCCGGTAGGAAGAAGGCCGAGCACCATGCCAAGGCCCACTTCCACGTCCGGTGCCGCGAGAGGCCGAACATGCTGAGCATGCAGGGCCTGGAGAAGGGAACCATGGGGTACGAGGCCGCCCTGGAGCTGCCCGTCAGCGATTCCCTCGAGGAGGAGCAGTTTGGCTTTGAAAGCGTGGGCACCAAAGCCAGGGCCGTCGTAGAGGCCCGCGAACGAATGATGTCGGGCAATGGTTATCTTAAGCGCTTGCCCGAGCCTGATATCATGGACCGGCTGAGGCGCAATGAGGAGATTTACCGCAACAATGACATGCGCAAGAGGCCGTCCCTCGAAACTTACAAGGACCTCTTCCACACCTTCATGAGGCCCTGCACCACTGTCATCGACAAGAGCGACCACTACAGCCTCATCAACCAGACCAACGCGCTGGTGAAGTGCCTCGCCGCACCCAATGTTTGGATTGACCTATCCCGCGTCGAGTGGCGTATCCGTCTCGGTCAGGTGCTCTGGGGGCAGAGCGGCGGGGATGAACTGGACGACGACACGGAGATCCACGACGCGGCCAGTGCGGCTGAGAGGGCAGAGGAGAAGTACTGGCTTCTCATGCAGGTTCTGGTCTCCACAGAGTTGCTCATCAGGCTAGACGCCATCACCGAGGGAGAGCAACATGGGACGGAATACTTTCGGCCCATGGATGGGCTGTACTTTGAGAGGCAGGCAAATCAGTCCGTCAAGTGGTCAATCCTCCTCGCAAGGAGTTGGCTCGACAACATAGAGGTAGTGAAGGAAGAACTGAGAAACCCAGCCGAGCGGGCCCAGGTCAGGCCGAAGCGCAATGGGACGGGCTGGCTGGCATCACTGGTCAGCAAGATGAGCCTCGGGAATCACGTCGGTCAGGAAGCGCAAAAGAGCCCCTCATCTCATCACTACACGATCCAAGGCCGCCACGGTGACCGACAGGTAGATGGGCTAACACATTTCGCCCGGAAGATCCAGTGGCCCGGGATCGATGCATACGAGAGTCGCATCTCGGAGAATGCACAGAATTCTGTCGAGTCCACGCCCTCGGCGCTGGCCACGCCCAAGAGCGCATCTTCGAAGTCGTCCTACTTTGGAGCATGGGACGTCACCAGCCACCACGGTCAACCTCACCACCACAAAGTACAGGCACAGAGGCGAAAGATGGCGGCAGCCCTGCACGCGTCCGGGTGGCTGTCCAAGTCGTACATCTTTGCGCTGATGCTCCCGGGCGATTCGTTATCCCACTTTCTCATGGCGACACTGCTGGAAAATGATGGCGAGGCAATGGCGACCCTGGGGTCGTTTGCCAATTTGTGCGGCGGCTTCGTGTATCGCGGCAAGAGCTTCTGGAGCACGTCGTGCATTGTGGGTCGTGTCCTCGCTGCTGGGCAGGGTGCAGCGGAGTGCATGGGCTGGATCTCGACGGATGTCCTGCCTGAGGGCAGGGGCGACGGGTGGATCAGTATCGAGTCTGAGGACGTCCCAGGTATGTGACGGCGCTCGTCGACTGCATGTTAACTGCCCAACCCCCCCACCCCCCCGGGAGACCGACTGGCTAACTTTGGTACGGATGACATTGCGAGACTTGGAAGGAAGGCGAGAATCTGGGGGAAGAAACGAGTCGAGAAGGACTCCTATATCCTGGGCCATGCCGACGAAGCGTCAGTGGCAGCGGCCGACTTCATCATGCCGCACGAGAATGGGTACGCAACTCCACCTCCGAGCGCGGCAGTTGAGCTCCAGTCGCTGAAGCTGCTGAGGCCGGTGGAACATGTGCAACCTTCCCCGCTGAGCGAGTTCACGGCGACCCCCATGACGGAGTCGAGTGCATGCCCCGCGCTCCCATCCCAGCCGGCGAGGCTGACATTCGCCGTGGCGGTCGACGGCAAGCCTGCGGAGGAGATCGCATTCACCTTGAGCTATGACATCAGCTTCGTGACGGCTCATCCGTGCTCGCCATCTCGCCGCGTCAGATTCGTCAAATCCCCCTCTAGCCCGACGATTCAGCAGATCGACGTGTCTGGGGCCAACACCCTAGGCCTGGGATCACGTTCGGTGTACCGCGCTGGCCACCCGTTGCACAAGTGGTACAATTACACCGTCATCCACATCTCCCAGCTTCTAGAAAAGCGCCACCACCCACTCGAGGACCTCCTGGACCCACCCAGGACGAAAATGCCCAACAAGTCTGGGGATAACCGTGTACTTGTCATCGACTGCATCACCGGCTACGCCAACATACCGCCCGTCTCCCCCGTCCTCGAGCGCATCGATTCGGCGTCGTCGGCCCCCTCTCCGGTGCTGGACCGCAGGGGTAGCTTCCCTAATAAGATGCACCTCGAGTGCCGCAGGCGGCAGTTTGGCACCGACATGGAGATCTTGGTGAGGGCGCTCTGCGCGCAGAAGGGGTGGAACGCAATCATTAGTAGGCGGAAGAGAGGATGCCTGGGCTGTGCGATCCGTGAAGCGGGGGCTCTCGGGTGGAAGGTGATTGTGAGGGTAGAATGACACAAGGGATAGCTCCGGGGATCTTAGCGTGTACGAAATCATGGGTTAGTTATATATGTGTGGCAGGATAGGCGTTTAAAGCGGCGGCTGGAAGGCGAACATCTCTACTTTGGTGCTGCGGTGGTTCGGGTTGTTGAATTCTGGCAATGAATAGGGTTGTTGTTGTCAATGTTCTGTAACTTTTGGTTGCGAATGAAGGTCCGGACTCCCGAGTCGGGCAGCGAGATAAGGAAGAGAGAGTGGAAACCCTGCAGTCGAGGCGTTGAATTGCAAGTCGTGGCGGCGCGCGCCTTCTCCAAGCCGCATCCAAAAATGGCTTAGCGCCAAGGCCTCCCAAATCACCAACCCCAGAGTACAGACGTACCAGATCGCGCATTCAATTGCCCATCGCTTCCAACCTCCTTCGCCATCGCCGACGACGACCTCACCATCGCTCTCCTCGCCAGTTGCCTTCCCCACCCGTCCGTCCTGCCCTACCGCCGCAGAACATCGCAGAGATGGCGCCCACCAAGGATATGCGTCGGGCCGACCTGAGTAAAGCCCCTTGCCCCAACCCGCTCAGTTGCGATGGCTGACCTCCCCTTCCCTGCCGTCTTCGTCGCGCGGCAGTAATCCCCTACCAGGAGCCCGAAGTCAAGGGCGACACGGCCGACATGTCCTCCTCCCTCTCCTCGACGCTTCCGATGGCGGCCATGTTTATGCGCAACAAAATGATTGGATGGTACGCCCTACGCCCCTGCCTGACGAACCCAACTCTGCTGGAATCAGAGTTCTCTGAAGAAGAAGAAGAAGAACAAGGATAAAAGGGGGGATGGAGCGCTGACTTGTGTGTGTGTGTGCGCGCGCAGGGCGGCTCTGATTATTTCGATCCAGAATTGGCTGGGCGAGAGTGAGCAGGCCAAGAAGAATGCTGCCATGCCGGGGTACCTCTCCGCTGGCATGTCGTGTACGTTGTGGCCGCGACCCCGCTGGGTGGGAAGCTGTGACAGACTGAGAGTGCTGACATATGTTGGTGGTAGTTATGGCTCTGGTGTCGACGTACCTGCCCATGTTCCTCCCGCCTCCTCAGAGCAAAGCATAGTTCGAGATATTGAGACGGAGGGCTTTTTTGGGAAGGGGAGGACATACGTGGATGGGGTGGAGGGGACTGTGGTCTTGATGGGGTGCTCTTGTGTACCATGACCACCTCGCACAAAAAGTGAGGATGTGGCCAATGTTCGGCTGTACGCGCTACCAAGACGTCTGTTATATCATGATACGGGACATTCAGGTAATTTGGAGCTGAAAACCTCGAAGGGTGTATATTTCGTTGCTACCTGTACTTACTTAAAACACCACAGTATGTGGAATAATGTCCGTTGGCGCTCGTGAGGAAGCGCGTTGGTGTGGCCGGAATTAAAGGCCAGGGGCCCGTCATTTCTCCCTCTCTCGTCATCCTCAGGTACTTTGTTGTGCGATTACCATGATCCGATTCACCCGTGCCTGTGTGCCTTTCTGAGTGGGCCGTCTTTTTGTTTGATATACAGGTGCCCGAAAAGGGGTTCTGACATATGCTTTAACAGCCCCTCTAGGGTCGCACACCTCTTTTGGTTCATCGACTCAGCTCAACAAGAGGCGGCACCGTGGTCGTTTTTATTGCCCAGGTAACTACAGACGTAACATGTACAAAATTCCGACGAATCGGCCAGGGTGCCGGGTGAACTATTATGGAGAGTTAATTACTTACT
The DNA here is from genome assembly GCA_000769265.1 of Hapsidospora chrysogenum ATCC 11550. NCBI lineage: Eukaryota > Fungi > Ascomycota > Sordariomycetes > Hypocreales > Bionectriaceae > Hapsidospora > Hapsidospora chrysogena. The sequence continues at coordinate 94,227 of JPKY01000018.1, forward strand.
GCTTTCGAAATGTGACAGTTGGACCGGAGTGAGATTCCCTGTAAAAGCCCGAAAACCACACCTATGTACTCCGTTCTTCCACTCGACACAATCCTATATCTTATCCCAATGGTCACCAATCAAACTCCCCTTCTTTACCAATCAGGCCAGCTGCATGCATCCCGTACCTGCATGAGAACCCTTTGACGCTCCCATACATCCTCACATGCAGCTCCGATCGCGGGTACAAGCGCCGCCACATCTACTACACAGACAACCTGAAACATGAGTCGAGACGCGCATGAGACGCCGAGGGCCTCGAAAACCGACACCAGTACACCCAGTAGACAAAACCCGCCCGCAACATTGATTAATCTTGACGACCGATTTTCCAGCTCTCCCGATATTCCTCTCGCGACATCCTTAACAATTGCGCATTTTTTTTTTTTTTTTTCACACCCCGTAATCCAACCACCATCGTACCGGCGGCGACATCGCGAGACACAAATTTAGTCGATACAGCAGTTTATTACCTGGTTACACACATCAAAATGAAGCTCTCCGCCGTGATGGCAGCGCTCTCCACGGTAGCAGCCCTCGCCAGCGCCGGCCTCGTCATCGCGCCAATCGAGCAGGACCAGGTCGTGGAAAAGATGTCAGGCGATTGCTTCTTTGGCGTCGTCACGCCCCAAGGATGCGGGTGCGTGCGCTGCCCTTCTTCCAACCGGCCCTCACCTCCCTTTTCTTCGTCTCATCACACATTGTTGTCTAGCGGCTTATATGGCACCGGCATGGATAGTACGGGGACTGACAATTGTTGCAGGCCATTGAGAGGAGGAAGGAGGTGATGGCGGAGATTTGATTTGAGGAGGAGGGAGGGGAAAAGCTTCATTTGGCTTTGTGACCAAGATTGTCTGTATATCGGCGACAGCGCGTCATTGTATTTCGAGAGGACGAGGATTGGAGTTTCTCAGCGGGTCTTTTATTGCGAGCGAACAATGCATGTGTCAATTGATTTCCAATCCAGGACATCTTGTGGCAGAGAAAGCAGAGGTCTTCCCTCTCGCTCGGCTTCCCCTAGGTAAATGAAGCCATGTCGTGGATTTTCGATGCTCGCCCCTGGACACAGGCTGTCGCATGCTCCCGTGATACGGTATGTCAAAGGTCCCTGATATTATAGGTACTAATAGAAGGCGTTGTGCTATCCTCTCCCAGCGTCTCAATAGGATGAGTACGTACGTACTCTCCTCTTACACACACTCGCCAGGCCAGCCCTAGCTTCATGGGCTATACCACCGCACAACTCCCCTCCGAACCTAAACGACACGGCCCAACGCGCCCAGTAACCCGAGGCTTAGCACCGGAGCCCAAACTTCTCACTACGATCGGCCGTCATGACACCCCAGTGCTTCTCGCTGGCCGCCTGCCCAGTGTCCCCGATCGAGTCCGGCTTCCAGGGTTCATCAAACGCCTCAAAGACAAAAACATTACCCCCACCGCGAACCATCGGACACACACCCTCGTCGTAATACCTCTTCGCGTTGGCCAGCGATGGCACCGCCGCCTGGTACGTCGTCCCTTCTGTCGGCCAGCCAGTCTCGCCGACCCACGTCTCGATGGGTCTGCCCTCCCGGGCCGCGTTCACGCGCGCCACCGCCTGCTCGATGTCGCTGTTGAAGACCCCCACGGCGGCGTCGATGGAGGCGCCCTGCCAGTAGGAGAAGGCGTTGATGAGGACGATGTCCGAGACCCGGACCACGGCGTCGGCGGTCCCGTCCGCGTACTTGTTCCACGAGTCGGACATGCCGTAGCGGAAGCCTGGTGCGGCCCGGCGCATGTCCTCCATGCGCGCGACGAGCTGGTCTGCGCTGTAGGTGCCGCGGTAGAGAGACTCGGAGCCCACGATGACGGCGTGGACCTGCTCCTTGTATGCGTTGCCGTTGGCGATGATGGCCTGCTTCCCATTGTTGTACTGATCCTCCGTGTCCGGCCTTTTTTGTTTTCTCAGGGCAACATCAGTAAACTTTGCCCGCCCAAGTCGTATGGAGGAGAGAAGAGGGGAGGAGAGAAAGAAACGTACCAGATGCCCAAGAGGGCCTGGAAGCCCTGAGCCTTGGCGGCCGGGAGCATGTGCGCCGTCACATCACATTCGGCCGCGTCGAAGATCCTGACGATGGTGCTCCCGGATCTACTCTTGATGGCCTCCATGTCTGCGATGTAGTCGGCCTGGTTCTTGCACGCGCCGTTGGGCTGCTTGACGCCCAGGGCGAAGCCGAGCTGTCCGGCGGCTGCGGCATGGCCCGGGAGGAGGGAAGCAAGGGCTGCCGCCACGAGGGTGACTGCAGAACGGGAGAAGAACATGTTGAAAGTAATATAAAGCTATTCTCTCGAGTCTCTCTAAATATGCATATGTGTAGTTTCAGGTTCAGCAAAGCCAGGGAAAGGAGAAAAGGAAAAAGGGGACCAAGGGGAAAGAAATACGAGCTGGGACCAAGGAAAACGGAAATACGAGCTGAGGACGGAACCATTGGAAGTGTTTTGGGCGTCATAGTGCTTTCATCTACCGGTGGTGCCTGTGCTAGAAAAGCTAATTCATATGGCAATGTAACAATGTGGAAAGAGACGTTGCCAGGAGACTCGGGCGACTGGCGGGTACGATCGGAAGACGGCCAGAGTCTCAACGAAGGAAAGGCCACCGGAGCCCCTGACAACTCCCTCCGTCGAGTAAGTAGGTACTAGTAGTAGTATACGAGTGTCAAGTCCTTCGCCATGTAGGACGACAAGTAACTCGGAGGTTGATGACGACAAAAGACGTCATGGGTCATGGTGGAATGTCACTCACGGTAAATAAATAATAGTAACATCAACAGAAGTGGAAACTCAAGTGATGGCCAAGGTTGCGTGCTAATTCATTCCAGTTGCAGGAACACATCTCGGAACGTGTTACAAGCACTGCCTGTTCTGCCACCACAGAGACCCTCACCCGCCCAAGGATATAAAAACAGAAAGCCGCAGCACCAATATATCAGATTTCCAGCCCAATTAGTGGTCATCATCGCTCTCCCATCACCCTCAAGAGGAGAATTGTAGTAAGATCAGCTCACGCATATCACGCCTCGGCCACCTTCTTCTCGGCGACATCCGTCTCGAATCGCTTGTTCTGCAGCTTGCGGGCGACATTCTTGGTCAGGAACTTCTCAAAGTTGGGCACGAGGCAGGCCGAGACCAGGACGATGACGGAGAAGGGGATGGTGCTGTAGAAGACAATCCGGAAGGCATCGGCATTGGCCACCTTCAGGGCCCGGGCCACGGCGGCGGCGATCGTGTCCGACATGCCTGGCACCGCCGAGAAGTCGCCGGCGGCGATGCCGTCGAAGAGCGCGGGGAGCGAATCCTCTGGCAGACCCGCGCCCAAGGCACGGGCGGAGACCTCCTTGGGCATGGTCTCGACAATCTTGTTGGTGTAGATGGAGAGGTAGAGGGCCTGAGCGACGGCGCCCCCGAGGCCGCGGATGGAGCCGAGGACGCCGGTGGCGAGGCCGATGTCCTGCGGCTCCCAGAGGAGGGTGACGCCAGGGTACGAGATGTTCTCGACGTAGCCGACGGCGGTGCAGGAGATGACGCCGAAGGCGATGGTGCGGGCCCAGGTATCCGGGGACAGGGCTGTCTGGGCGGTGACGAAGGCGAGGATGGTGCAGCCGGCGATGATGCACTGGATCTTGACCTTGGGCACGTACGAGATGGCGAAGCCGGCCATGACCTGACCGAGGAGCACACCGCCACCGACCACGGAGCTCTGCCAGCCGATCTCCATAGAGTCGGTGGTGTAGACCGAGGAGATGAGGGTGGGCCACAGGACGGTGAAGGAGTAGTAGACCATGGAACCGATGGTGGCGATGGCGATGATGGCGTCGAAGCCAATGTTGCGGAACATGCGCGGGGGCATCAGGGGCTGGACGCGGCAGAAGTAGCCCTCATAGACGAAGAAGGCGGCGACGGTGGCGATGCCAATGATGAGCGGACACAGCACCTCCGCGCTGGCCCAGGGGTAGGTGCTGCCGCCCCACGAGAGGCCGATGAGGAAGAGGACGCAGCCGGAGATGTAGAGGAAGATGCCGATCCAGTCGAGCTCCTTGGTCTGCTGCAGGCGGGTCTTCCCGACGTGGAGCTGCTCAAACGTCGGCGGGTGGTAGAGGAACTGGTAGAGGACGAGGGTGATGAAGTTGAGGATGATGCCAATGTAGAAGCTCCAGCGCCAGCCCTCGGATGTGTTCTCGATGAGAGAGCGAGCGATGACGGGGCCGAAGACGGCAAAGGGCAGCGACGAGAGGAAGACGAGGGTGACGATGGGCCCACGCTGCTTGTTGGGCACCAGCTCGCCGAGCACGATGCCGAAGGAGAGCTGGCCGGCAGCCGCGAGCCCGTTGCACCCATTACCCACGATGAGCATGGCAACGTTGCGCGCCGTGCCGCCCAGGATGCAGCCGATCAAGCCGAGGACCGTGGTGCTCAGCACCATCCACTTACGGCCATACAGGTCGGACAGGCGGCCGACGAGGAGGAAGCCAATGGACGTGCCCATGGTCCAGATAGTCGCAGCCCAGTTGATCTGGGTCGAGTTTCCGATGTCGGCGTTGATCAGGGGCCTGGAAAAGGAGAAGGAATGTAAGTCACATATACAGCATCATATACGCGCGTATACCGATGGCTCGAGGACTTACAGTGTGTTTGCAGGGAGCACCCAGCCCAGGTAGGCGCAGATACTGGCAAAGCATTGGGCCTATACAGGGGGAGCACTCATGTCAGCTCTGACATCGGGACAAGAATTCCAGGGGGGCATGTCACCCACCGCCACGGTACCGATGAACTGCGGGCTGGTGTAGTATCCCTTGGGCATGCCATTGAGCTCGCCGCCCATGGCCCGGTCATCGACATAGTCGATGGCACCGTCGGCGTAGACGACCTTGGTCCGCGTTCCGTCTGCATCTTGAATCTGGTGTGGCTCGTCATTGACCTGGCTCGACTCAACATGCCGAGTCTGGGGCGCCTTGTTGGCCTCTGACTCGGACGCTCTGTCGGACGACATGGTGGCGGTGTGCCGGCCAGACCAAGTGTGTCTATCCGGTTGCGTGGGGCTGTTAGGATACGACGGTTGCTTCGGAAAGGTAGGTCTGATGTCAGAAGAAAGGGAGACAGAACTTGGGCAAGGAAAGGGGAGCGACAGAGAGAGCGCAGAACGATAAAAGGCCCAAGGCGAGGTGGTGAGCAATAACTTACATGTATGTCTACGCCAGGGACGCGAGATGGCTTATGTAGTATCACAACGGCCTGGCAGCTGAGCTTGTACCAGACGAGCTTCTCCCGCGCCCCATAATCCACAACCCGCAACCGGATGGTTAGTAACAGGGAAGCTGAGGCTAGCGCAGGCGGCCGAACCAGCCCCAAACCGACAGCTCAACGTGGTGGCCATATCTCGAGTCAGGAAGATCTGACCCCATCGTGAGCTCCGGGCAGAGGACGAAGGCAGCATGACTCGTTGGCGAGATGGGGGTTGCTGCCCCAGGCCTTTCCATACCTACCCCAACTCCCGGATTCTTGTTTTCTGGATGGATCCGGGGTAATAGTGGATTGAGGGGAAGGGTGGAGGTCGAGGCTTGGCAACTTGAAGGCCGCCCGCTGGCGGATGGACAGACCCCCGACTCCAACACGATGGCCCACCCTCACCCACGATTTGGCTGGCCACGCGATGTGAGTACTTATGCCACGCACCGATCGGCCGGGACCCCTGAGCTCGACGCGCCAATTACACCTCCGGCCCTCCGGCGCCATGCGTGATCATCCCCGGTCGCCTGGAAAACATCTTCCGCATCGCCGTTGCAGAACGGTGCAGCTCGATAGGCAGGGGAAGACGCCAGCCCGTCGCAGCGGATTCCAGATTGACTAGATAAAGTAGTATATAGTACGGATACGAGTACGTATCCGCCGTACGAGACATCTCATCATCGTGAGGGGTAAACTGGGTTCGTGATGTGGAATTTTGGATTAACTTGGCCGCCAACAATGATGCCTTTCCCTTATCAATAGTCACGGATTCACTAGTCAAAGCCTATTGAAACGGGTAGACTTACAGCCACCGGGACAGTTGAACCTCCTCGTGCCATGGAGGCGCATGCAAGCGATCAGTCTCGACCAGTAGCCGCCCCAAAATGAGGGGGAATCCAGACAAATTACCGAGTCTCTCATGGGGGAGACGGTTTCCGAGGCTCCGACACGGTTTCGAGACGGAAAGCTTAAACATGAGGAGCAGTCCGTCGGGTGAAAGGCGTAAACGGTTGAATTGTATCTGCTTCGAGGATCATGTCAACGTGGGCCAAGACACCCTCGGTGATAGTTGTCTTTGTCTCATGCACACAACAAAAGCACTAAAAAGCAGATTTCCCAGCCAATTCGAACCAACCTGGTATAGTATCGGACCGGCGGAGGCTCTCGCCGGTGCGTGTGCATACGAGTACTCGTAGTGCAACGTGCGTCGGGTAGCCTTTTCCTTACGCTAATTAGGAGTCAAGCCTCGATGAGGAAACATCTTCGTCCTGGGCTTCAGCGACGCGAAGATCCGCTGTTACTATTGGCTGCACGACTCATCGATGTGCACCAGATGATGAGCACAACCCATTTTGTACTTACTGGCATCCGGACGACTCCACTTGAAGTTGGCTCGAAACCGATTTGCTGCCACTCCGCTGGGAGTGTGATCGGGGTTCTTGCAGGACTGGATTTCCAGCCAAAAGAGGTCACGCATGTGTTCAGCACTGGCAAGCGGGCTGTGAGCCTCCCAACTTTGGACAACGAGACGAGTTGACAAGGTTCGGTGTTCTCCCGCTAACGATGAGGAGCGAGTCTCGTGGTCTGGAGAGGGGAAGTTGAGGCGAGAGAGAGAGAAAAGAAAAGCCCGGTGGCAAGCCGACAGTTTCCGCGCACACCGCCGCACACCGTCGCATTTCCAAGAAGGTGACTTGAGCTGAAGGATGGCGGTCGTGGTGTTGTTATGTCAGGGTCCAGGCTGCCAACGCAGATGGAAGTGACGTTATATTACCACTTGAGTGGCTCCTTCCTCCACTTTCACCGAAGACGCGTGCTAGATGTACCTAGCTAACTGCTATTAGTGTTACAAGTAGTAAGTCGAACTACGGGAAGGTGCAACCAGGGTACTTGCCACACAGTCAAGGTACTACCGTACTCAGTAGTACTACTAGTAGTGCTTAGATACTACCAAGTAGGTTATTTACAGGTACTATAGCTACACGCAGGAAAACCCCCAGTTGACCGCACGGAACAGTTGCGTATATAAGTACTAATACTAGATGCTTAGACTACCAGTACATAGCACTACTTTGGGAACTGATATCTTCCAGGTTGTTATACTAGAAAACAAGGAGGGATTTATTAGTATGCGCCACTACTCTAATAATAGACCCAGCTTGTCAACCCGATCCAGCCCCCTTGTGGACCACACTCGAGTAACCGCCCCCTCCTCACCTTGGGATTCTCCTGATGCCGGTATCCCGGTGCCGGCTTCTACGTGGCGAGTCAGGTTCCACTACACCCAGCTCCTAACAGTAATCATGTTTCCAGCGCCACATCTCTCAGGTGTCACAGAAAGCTTCCCTAGATATTACTAGTAGAGATTAGATGCTATGCTTGACTATCAGCAGCCGACTGGTAAACGGCGAGTCAGAGCTCACTACGTCGAGCTCCTGACAGAAATCATGTTCCATGGGCAATATATCCCAGGCATCACTTCGCGAATTGGCCTGGGTAGTAAAGACTATGCTCGACTATTAGAGATTTCAACTCCTCGATTGTTACCCTGGCCTATCTGAGCCGTCCTCGACCCTATTTTGAGAGGCCACCTCCAAATATTTCGATGAGAAAAAATAATGTTCGTACACCCGGTACCACGGGAGACTCATGTAGCTACCTATCCCATATAATCAGCAATGCTGTAATTCACCATCCCGCTCTACCCGGGGCTGTCATCAGCCCGAGAGCTCCGCCTCGCAGGCCGTTACCTGGGCATCACAGTCGCCCCTGGTGAATCCATCCGCCTGCCCAGCATTGCAGCGATCAAAGCACTTGTTGCGCTGGATTTTGCACGCCCGCTCCACCGCCGCCTGTCGCGTGACGAACGTGTCGCTCTTCACCCCAAACGGCCTGTCCCTGTCGGCAGTATCCTTGACCTCCGGGGCCTCGATACCGCCCAACGCGGTGGCGCTTGAGGCTCCTCCCCTACCCCTTCCTTGAGATCCATTAGTCCCGCTGTCGGAATTTTGCTGGTTGTCGGCATCAGCATTGTCGTTGTTCTTTGACTTGTTTCTGTCAAACCCACCGTTGTTTCCGAAGCCGCCGCCGAAGCCGCCGCCGCCGAAGCCGCCGCCGCCGAAGCCGCCGCCGTTCTGACCATCATCGGCCTGGTCATCGCCGCCTTGGTCAGCTCCTTGGTCGCCGCCCTGGTCTCCGCCTTGGTCAGCTCCTTGGTCGCCGCCGAAGTCGCCGCCAAAGCCGCCGTCGTTCTGGCCATCATCACCTTGGTCGCCGCCCTGGTCACCGCCATCCTGGGCATCGCCGCCTTGGTCACCACCCCGGTCGCCGCCGAAGTCCCCGCCGAAGCCGCCGTCGAAGCCGCCGTCAAAGCCGCCATCACCACCTTGGTCGCCGCCCTGGTCTCCGCCTTGGTCAGCTCCTTGGTCGCCGCCCTGGTCTGCGCCCTGGTCAGCTCCCTGGTCGCCGCCGAAGTCGCCGCCGAAGCCGCCGTCGTTCTGGCCATCATCACCTTGGTCGCCGCCTTGGTCACCGCCCTGGTCGCCGCCTTGGTCACCGCCCTGGTCGCCGCCATCGTTGCCGCCACCACCGCCCTCAGAAACAGTGAACCGAACACAGTCGTCCTGAGCCCCGCGCTGGGCGACAGGCATAATGACAGGCTGATGGTTGGCTGCGGCAGCCATGGTGCACAGACGATAGTTGCCGGCGGGGAGACCTCCCTCGACATCGGCAGACAGTAGGCCCTGCCCATTGCCAGGGTCGTTGATACCCTTGAAGAAGGCAAACACAGTGGGGTCCAGGGGCTGAGTGGGGTTCAGGTCGTCGCCAGTGTCCTGGACGGTGACGTGGGTGTGGCCGATGATGTTGCCGCCGCCATCTAGGTCCTGGGGAGCAGAGTAATAGGTTGTTTGGGCGTTAGTGAATGTACCGGGGGAAAAGTTGATCATCTGCACGTCAATGCTGAAGTCCTGGTTGGCCGGGATATCGTCACCATTCTGGGGATTGGTGATGACGGCAGAAACCATGCGGTCGGTAGAGGGGATCTTGCCCATGGCTGCGGGTTGTCAACACTTCTGCGAAAGAAATAGGCCGGGGGAGAAACATACGGATGCCATTGCAAGAGCCACCTTCATTCTGCTCCCCGTTGGTGAGCTGCTCGCCCTGACAGAAGTTGACAAAGTTGGCGTCGTCACTGCATTGCTCTAGCAGTTAGCCTCGGATCTCAAAAGAGGTAGATAACTCAAGTTTTCGCACGTAGCCGATGCGGACTCTCCGTTTTCCGCATTAGGATTTCCATCCTCTTGTGAGGCAGTTTGGATAACATCTGGGGATAGTTCGACGCCGCCGCCGCCATTATCGCCGTCGTTGTTGCCACCATCGTTGTTGCCGCCATCATTGTTGTCGCCATCATTGTTGTCGCCATCGTTGTTGCCGCCATCGTTGTTGCCGCCATCATTATTGCCGCCATCATTATTGTTGTCACCGCCAAAGCCGCCGCCAAAGCCGCCGAACTGACGGCGCTGCAAGCTGCGGCTGAAGGGGCTGTCCCGGCGAATGAGGGCCGCCTGGGACAGGGTGGAGGCAGCCGCTAGGGCCACGAGGATGCTTTGGATATGCATATTGAAGTGATGTGCGGAGGTCTGTTCAGCTCAGGAGGCGGACTCTGGAAATGCGAGTGATGAAGCAGAAGACGACGTCGTGAGGTTGAAAAGGGGGTTCCAGCCCGTGTGAAAAGAAGAGAAAAACAATAAAGAATAATGTCAATGAGTGGCCACAGTCATCGAAGGATGTGAGCAAACAACTCGAAGAAAGGAACGAATGTATCTCCCACTGCCAGCGTAAGGATGAGAATAGGAGAAAGGACGAAGGACGGTGGATGGAAAAGTCCAGACGAAGAAGAAAGGTGGGATTTTTGGACCCAAAATAGTCTTCCGCTAACGCACATCTTGGCCCAAGGCCCGACGCACGAGCTCCATATCCCACGTAAGGTGAGACGTTCCTGGGTTGAGGCCGATGCCGATGTTCCGGGTTGTTCAGGGGGACTCCAATGAGGCCAAGACCTACATCCATGGAATCATGGAGCTCTGACGATGCTCGAGCCTGGGTTCGCTCTTGGTCCAACCAGTCAGAAAGGTGATTAGTTCCCTGTAAGCCAGGTCAAACGCAGAGAGCCGCAACTGGACCGGCTCCCTGGTTACAGACCGTGGTTATGTGCTGTAGGACATGGTTGAGATAGACGGAGATTAGACGCGCACTAGCGCGTGTACGAGGACCCCGGCTTGAGACGCGAGGCGGAGACGGTAAAGGCGTCAAGGAGCCAAGGGGTTGGTCTCCCACATGATGCTCGGCTGGAACACTGCGTGTGGTGAAGATTGGGGCATGGGGGTCGACGACGTTGGAAGTGGAGAGTGGAGGTGAGGTGGAGAGTGGAACCGAGAGAAGGCGCGCGATGGTGGGGTTGGGGACGCCGCAGCCTCGCAGGGAGTCAGGGACCACCTGTAGGGCTAACCCCTGATAGGTGGATATCATTGTTCCGATCGGCCAATGAGACCCCTCCTCCCACCTGCAGCCGCGCAGTTAGCGTTTCGGTTCTGGCCGCAAGTTGCCCCTACCGCGTAACAGCTGCACGGTTGTGGAACCTGTGGATGTTCGTCTGGAGTCGTCAATCGCCACGCGTTACAGACATCACGGCTCGCTTCAGGCCGCGTCTCGTGTCCATCCCTTGGCATCTGAGTGGCGCATCTGGCACCCACAGTCCATCAGTGCTTTGGAGACTCCCATCTCACGGCCTAGGTCGATTTTCGAGTATTATCTCCACGGCCTCTTTGTTGTCGCACTTGCCACAGAATGCTAGGGGACTAAGCCATGCAGTGAGCCATTTTACACCCACTACGGTGGTGGTGATGGGAAAGGAATCATGAAAATGAGATCGAATTCAATGTGACCAATAGTAATGGCAGCGTTGTCCTGTAGTCATCTGGATGCGCCGAATAAAGAAATATTCTGCCACCGAATTCAATCGCAAGGTCGCTCGCGCGGGCTGGTAAGGAATCGCCCGTAAGTGCTCGCACGCATCGCATGTTTCGCATTCGAGAGCTGAGACGACGCACTCCGAGTCGTTCGCTGTGTTAGAAAGTCGATGGGAACTCTTGGCCGGTGAGCCAAGCGTCTCAGAAAACCCTACCCCCATCGTGACCAGGGAGCCTCTCCCTCAGGGTTCACAGCATGGCAAAAACCACCTGAAACTCTCCCGCTTCACCTGATGCGACGCACTCAGCCTCGGCTGGAAGATTCAACCGCAAGATTTCTAGTTGGCTGTCTTGACATTATCTGACGTCATAAAACTAGTTTAATGCGATGGCTTTGCTTATTCAACGCTTGCTTCTCAGTAATACTCGTAGTGCATGATACTCACGGTGTCGTAGGTCTTTCTCCGAGACTCACCATGTCCGGATGGTTACAACTCGTCCCCCACGTCCCCCTGAGAACGTTTCTCATATTCAGCGGCAATTCGGTCAAGCCAAGCTGCCATCCGCAAACCAGCCCGAGCAACCTGCTTCTCAATGACGGGACCCGCCGCCTCAAAGTAGGCTCCACCGAGCTCTTGGCCCACGATGGCCTTGGGACCTTCGGGGAAAACTGAACCATGACTGAGTTAGTCTGGGGCTGTGTTTCTGGCCAAGTTCCACCTTGACGTACCATGCGTGCACACATAAGTATTGCACTCCCGGGACCAAGCCATGGCCGTGGCGATGGGGTCCTCGAACTCCAAATCCTTCACCCATGCGTCCTTCTCCTCGGCGAACTTACCGTCAGCGATTTCGACGGTCAGCTGATTCGCCCACTTCTTCGCAAGCAAATAAGGACTGCCATGACGACCGCCAATCCACTTCTCCGCGATGGAGCTGTCCCAGACGTGGTGCAGGTTGTATTTCCGCCCATCCCACAGCACGTGGATACGGTTCCCGCCCAGGGCCACATCCTCGTTGTGAAGGGGTTGGTGGAGGTCGCCCACGAAATGAATCACAAACTTGGCCGCCTGCGCACGCTGCCACTCGGGTATCCTAGTGTCCAGGGACTGTTGGGTGTAGTTGGCTAGCGCGCTGATGACACATCCCGACTCTTTGCAGTCACGCTCGAAGTCAACGTTGCAGGACTCGGGCGGGTTGTCGTGGGCATCGATGAAGTGGAAATTCTTGGTGAATCGCCCCCAGCTCGTGTAACGGATAGAGTCGGCCCACGTAGCGACACCTGCCAGGTAGTCGGGTTCGTCATTTCGTAGCAGCTCCTGGAAGTGCGCCTGTGTTGTGTTCGACACGAAGTGGCTGGCGATGAAGGCCGTGGTAATGTGACCGAGACCTTGTGGTAGTTGTTAGTATGGCGCACGCAGCCCAATCTAACGCGAATGACATACCTCCCCAAGCCACAACAGAAGGGAGGGTCAAGAGCCCAATAGACAGCGCGTTAGAGAGCTTCATCCTGCGTGGGCGACCTTTGCAGCTACGGCGATAACGTCTGGGAAGTGTCGGATAAGACAGACTGGAGGTCTGCGACCGGGATAGACTCGGAAGCAAGAAATAGCACCAGAGCGCGTCAAGCCATGTTGCTACGCGCTGAAATATGTGGTGTACTCGTAAATGGGGCAGGGACTCCTGGCCATCTGACCGACATCACCTGCCCCTGGAAGGCCAGCGTGTGCGGGTCGCTAGAGGGATGGCAGCTCGAGGGCGAATCAAAGGGGCCACCGGACGTCCCACGTGATGGTGGTTGAGCTTATCAGCCGGACCCCCAGAGGAGGGGCTGCTTTTCTCGGCACGTCGCGCACACCGATAGGGAACCCACACAACGCGACTCGCCAGATACTTAGTACTCGGTAGGTAGGGCACAGTACTGTACTAGCTACCTTAACAGACTAATTACTACCTGACTTATTCGTAACTCCTACCTACTACTAAGGTAGTACCATTACAGTATTAGTATTATTTTACTGTAATGGTACATATAGGATATGCAGTACCTAGGTAGTAAATAGGATGTGCTTGGATTTCCGTTATCAAACATGGTGATAAGATGGCAGGAGATATTGGTCCCGGACGATGGAACTGAATGTGCAGGTAGCGACAAGGCAAGTGGTGATGTTGTGTGCCTCGCTGGAAGCGGAAATCGCGATGGAAGCAGGGGTGTTCCCCGCGCTCGCTCGAGGCAAGCTCGCCCCTGAGTGACGTCGCACCTGCAGTCTACCGAGATTCACATAACGCACTTGAACAGCCAACCACGACGGGATTGCAATCTCAAAGTTGCGCATGGAGGTTATCGCATCTATTCCAACGGCCGATAAGCTCATTTTACAACTATGTTAGTTCTTTAGGTGGCGCTAGAGACACCCGACACTCGTACATCGCTAGACACTTCCCCGCACCCGGCGACCCGACCGCGGCGCCTGCACTGACACACCAGTGGAGGCTGTACAAAACCCAGCTGGCCAATGCAAGCCAATCTCTTCCCAATCACACCCTAACGATAAGGAATTCCGCCCCGATGACTGACTTTCGCCCACCGACCGGCCGCCGCCGACCGCTTCCTCATCCATCGTATCTTGCGCCCACCTGCACTTCGACGGGCACTTGACCTCGGACCCGTGAGCTTGCTCGTCCAACTCCTCGGTCGGGTCGCCAAATTCCCCATATACCCTTCACTCTCCCTCTCATCGCACCGGCGCAAGCGCTGCATTCGGCCCGCAGCGACCTGGCATTTTCACCATGGCTTCCTTCGTCTTCCAAGCCGCCATGTCGGTGGCGTCTCATCCGCCACCCGTTACCCTGGCACTGTCGGGAGTCTTTGGGAGCATCAGCCTGGTCGCTTGGATATGTGTTTTGGTATGTTTGCGTGCTGGGTTGGGTTTTAGACCGTCGTCTCCTAATTCTGCTACAGCTACCGCAATTATTCGCCAACTTCAAGGCCCAGAGCGCCGACGGCCTGAGCATGGCCTTCCTAATCGTCTGGCTACTGGGCGACGCGACCAACCTCGTGGGTAAGTTACTGTGGAGCGTTTCGCATCATTTCCCGCGTGCAGGCCTTTATCGGCTTTGCGACAACCTTCCAACGGCGTTGTGGCACTGAAGACTTTGTGGCTGTTACACGGAGAAAAATCGCCATGGCATGGCCCACGTGGAGACTAACTTTCGGCCACAGGCGCTCTCTTCACGCACCTGGCCCCGACAGCCATCGCCCTCCCGAGCTACTTCTGCTTGGCCGATCTCGTCCTCATCGCCCAATGCGTCTATTACAACACGCGCAACAAGCGCCGGGCGGCCGAGCGTCGCGCACAAGCCCAAGCATCGGAGCCGTCCGAAGACGCGCCCCTCCTGCGCCGGCAGGATAGCGCCCCGACAACGTCTGGCGAAGCCCAGCACAAGAAGGTGACCGCGGAGGCGGGGACCGACGTCCCGGATTCGAATTCGTTTTCGCAGAATATCCTCAGCCTGGTTGCGGTCTGTGTCGTCGGCACTGTTGCGTGGTTCATTTCATACAAGGCTGGAGCGTGGGACGCGGAGGAGCCGGTTCCCGGTGGCCCTGATGAAGCCAACAATCCCCTTGAATGGGCTGGTCTCGCTCTGGGTTACATCAGCGCTGTTCTCTATCTCTGGTGAGTCCTGCTGAGAACTTGTGATGTCGATGAATCACGGATACTAACAAATGAATAGCGCTCGTCTCCCTCAGATCTACAAGAACTACAAGGAGAAGTCTTGCGAAGGTAGACCATGTTCGCATAAATGAAGGCGTAACTTTTACTGACATGTTGCAGGCCTGGCGATCCTTTTCTTCATGCTCTCCCTCACCGGCAACCTGACCTACGGCATCAGCCTCATCGCTTACTCGCAGGAGAAGAAGTACCTGCTCAATGCCCTGCCCTTTCTACTGGGATCCCTTGGCACAATCGTCGAGGACAGCACCATTTTTATTCAGTTCCGACTGTACTCGAAGAACAAGCGGCGGGTGGCCCCTGTCGAGTAGACGATGAGCTAGGCGAGGGCTGGGGCTGTGCTGGTGGCTTCAGAGACATCTAGAAGTGGGTTGCGTGTCAATGACTTTTTTGCGTCGCTGGACATTGGAGTTGGCTTTCCAAATCCTGCAGCATTTGGACACGGCATGACTGTGGACGAAACTTGAAATGATCGCATTGTCAGGTGCATTGATTGGCGTTTTGGTTACCTGCGAGCATCCCATCTACATCTACCCTAGAGTCTTGGGACTAGACGGGGCATTGAGATGCGAGGTGCATTTTGCCTGGGTTGATTATACATGGCCTATATACGTTTCTGCATTTAGAGGAGAGCAAGAGGAAATCATTAAGGGGCTTGTATCAACACCGAACCCATCAGATTTCAACGTCGAAATTGTCACTCGGTCGAAGGACCCATAGCATTGTAGCAGTCTGATCTTTGAATTGCCCCTCGGTGGGGCAATCGATCAATCACCTCCGATCGCGGGGCACCGGCAACCGGTGACAACACATTAGCCCACCACAATTTGCTCAGCCAGACCTTCAAGCTACAACTACACACCTATATCGTCGAGAAGAGTGTGAATCAGGTACTATCCGCTTGTTCCGGCCTGACTATCTAGTGTCCTATCCATTTCATCTGCATTGGACTCTCAATAATCATGGCACCCCAATCGCCACCGAAGAAGTGCGGTATGTAAATTCCGGACACGTCCCCCCCCAACCCCCCCCTTCTCAAAGGCTCGATACCTCCCGCAATCCGCCTACCCAACTCGACGGCATTAATCCTGCCTGTGTACGGACGGCTTTTACTGACACGGACACCGGGAACCAGGCGTCTTGGGCTGCACCGGATCCGTCGGCCAGCGCTTCATCCTCCTTCTCGCCCAGCACCCGACGCTCACCCTCCACGCCATCGGCGCCTCCTCCCGCTCCGCCGGAAAGAAGTACCGCGATGCCGTCCGGTGGAAGCAGGCCGCCCCCATTGGCGCCGTCGGCGACATGGTTGTCCGCGAGTGCAAGGCCTCCGAGTTTGGCGACTGCGATGTCGTCTTCAGCGGCCTCGACTCAGACGTTGCCGGCGAGATTGGTATGTTTTACCCTCCATCGCCACAAACCATACACACACAGAAAGAAAGATCGAAAGAACGAGAGAGAGGGAGAGACAGAAAGAGAGAGCGGAGGCTAAAACAGAATCAGAAATGGAGTTTGTAAAGGCCAACATCCCCGTTTTCTCCAACGCAAAGAACTACCGCCGCGACCCCCTCGTCCCCCTCGTCGTCCCCACCGTCAACCTCCCCCACCTGGACATGATCCCGCACCAGCGCTCCGCATGGGGCCTCGAGAAGGGGTTCCTCCTCTGCAACTCCAACTGCGCCGTAATCGGCCTCGTCATCCCTTTTGCCGCCCTGCAGGCCCGATTCGGCCCCATCGACCGCGTCAGCATCGTCACCATGCAGGCCGTCTCCGGCGCGGGATACCCGGGCGTCTCCAGCATGGACATGATCGACAATGTCGTGCCCTTCATCCAGGGCGAGGAGGACAAGCTCGAGACTGAGGCCCGCAAGATCCTCGGTGGTCTTAACAAGGAGGGTACTGCGTTTGTTGAGCAGGATGGCCTGCGCGTCTCGGCGGCGTGCAACCGTGTTCCCGTCATGGACGGCCACACTGCCTGCGTGAGCCTGTCGTTCGTCAACCGGCCCGCCCCGACTCCCGAGCAAGTCAAGGAGGCGCTGCGCGGGTACACGACCGAGGCGCAGACCCTCGGCTGCCCGTCGGCCCCGAACCCGCCCATCTTCGTCTTCGACGAGAACGACCGGCCCCAGCCCCGGCTGGACCGTGACCTGGGTAAGGGGTACACCGTCAGCGTGGGCCGCGTGCGTCAGGACGAGGCGGGTCTCTTTGACATCAAGTTTGTTGCTCTGAGCCACAACAGTAAGTGTGAACTTACCCGAAGACCTTGCACGGCGAGAAGAAGAAGTGCGGTATGCTAACAGGCTGCAGCTGTTATCGGAGCGGCTGGCTCCTCGATACTGAACGCCGAGGCGGCGGTGCTGAAGGGGTACATCTAATGGCAGACTAGTTTGAACCACGCAGTTAAACGTGATTGGAGTCCAAAAAAAAATAAAAATAGAAAGCCCACTTTGAGTTGGAGCTAGATTGTTTTCCTAGCAACTTTTACTGGAAGGAACAGAGGAGAAAAGCAATCAGAAACTCATGTATAGTTGACGTACGAAGAGATCCAGAGTATATTCGTCGGCCGGTCCTGACGGACCAGGATCAATCACCCCCGCACGCCTGGCAGCTTTCCCAAGGCTGAAAATACCTATACCTACAGACGCCGGTGCGTAAAAAAAAAAATCAACCGAACAAATATCGTATCCCAAGTCGTGGCCAAGTCCTGTACCGTCCCACCTGTCGTGCAGCGCATGCTGAAGTATACCATATCCCTCCCCAGCACGCCCAACGCTTTGCGCCAATTCAAAACAGAGTAAAAAGTGAGGTCCATCGGAGCTAAAGTCCCAGGTCCTCCTGAGCCATAATCTATAGCGGAGTTTTGCCACAGTGAAAGAGGTAATATCATGAGTATCGTCGAGTTTCCAGTCGTCGGGCCCTGGTGAGCGAGCGAGCGACTCGAGACAAACATCAGTATGCCCAGCCGCCGAGTCTGGGGCGGGATTCTGGTGAGCGATCGCCGCCCTGTTCGAGATCCACATCGGGAGAACGAGAGCTGGAAGACTCCGCGACGGGCTCATCATCACTATCATCCTGATAGGGCTCGTGCTGGGGATTAGCTGAAGAAGCATGGGCGAGAGAGCGGACGACGTCGCTTTTGCAGATGGGGCATGTGCGACGACGCGTGGTCAGCCACGGTGTACTAGTTACTTGGTTAGCACAAGCTGATAGGGTTGAGACGGGGCGGTGAAGACGTACATGCAGTCGGCATGGAATTCGTGGCCGCAGGGCAGACTCATCACGCGGCTCACGCCATCGACATACTCCTCCAGACACACCACGCATTCAACCTGTCTCGCCCTGTACTTCCTCCATTCACTGGAGAGAGACCCGACGACTTTTTCGTGCTCCCGTGCCCCGCTTCGGGAGGACGGTCGCGGAGTAGGCATAGCTGCGCTCGAACCTCGGAAATTGTCGCTCTCGGGAACCCCTGTGGTAGTCCGTGACCTAGGTCGCGTGGGTGGCGGGCCCTGCTGCAGCAGAGGTGTGGTCGGTGAAGCGCTCGATGGCGAAGGTTGACGAGACGAGGATGAGCTCGACGATGACGAGGCCACAGTGTGGTAAGTCCGAACGGGAAGCTGCTCAACCACCGACTTGGGCGCCCTCCACCTCCTGCGGCGAAATCCAGCGCGGAGAAGCAAAAGAGCGTATAGGAGAGTGATGGTGATCAGGGGGCTAACGACGAGCACAAGCAGGGTATCGAAGAATGCGCCGCCGTTGCCGGTCGGCGTGATGGTGACCCAGAGACCTTCGTGCGGTTGTTCAGGAGGAGACGAGTGCTCGGATCCATCCCCTCTGCCGTCACGAGAGCTGAAACCCGGGTCGACCAATCCGTGACCATTCCCGGCACCCTTGACGACCTCGGGCAGAGCCTTGTAAGGGTTGCTGTCACCGGTATCGTTCTCATCGGTCTGTGTAGTCTCTTTGGGCGTCTCTGGTTCTTGCGCGTCCCGAACTCCTGACTGCAAAGTGTTGACCTCGCCATCTGACGGGAGGCCTTTCTTGGACTTGTCCATCGTCTCCCGAATTGACCTGTCTTTCTCATCGCTCCAGTCCTCCATGAGAATCCAATCTAGACGGTCGCCACTCGGTGGGCGACCGTCCTCGTCCACAGGATGAGAGGATTGGCCCACGCCGAATAATCTCGATAGCCAGCTTCGTTTGTGCAGGGAAGGCGATGATGCTTTTGCATCATTCGACGAGATAGATCGCTTCGCTTTGGAAGGAGTCGTCGCAGATACCAGGTTATCGGCAGGGCTCGCTGAAGCCGAACTCTGGTCATTCGAACCGGCGTTCCGCGGTTTTGTGCGTTGCTGAATATTCACGGCAGAGTTCCCCCCATTATCCACCACATTCCCATTGAAGCTCTCTTGACCAGCCAGAGACGACAGGAGCTGGGCGGTGGTCCGCGCAGTGAACACCGACGGAATCGAGACATTGTCCGCGTCCTCTCCTTGGGCAAACATCTGAATCAGAGGCCCGCCCTTTTGGTTGTCGCCCACGATGACGGCAATGGCACCTCTGCGCTGAGCCCACAGGACCTTTTCGAGAAACCCGCAGCCGCCTCGCTTCAGCAGGACAACCTTGCCCCCAATCTCGGCGGACGGCTGGATGGACTGGATATCGGCATAGGAAGATGAAGAAGAACGGCGCATTCCCTCTTGTAAATACTCATCGGTGCCGTCATCGCCGCTATGCTCCGATTCCTCGCCACCTTTGGCTATGGCAGCCCGATTTTGGGTGCGCTTCCGCTGTGACGTAGTAACGCGTGGTTCCGTCACGATCCGCAGGCTCTTCCTCGCAGGACTTAAGGTATCCCAGCTGTGCCAGTCGGGCAAATCACTGCAGCCCAGTTCGCCGTCGCCGTCGCCGGCGAACTCGGCAAACCCGCCTCCAACCCAGAGTTGGCCGCTCAGGCCTGCCTGGGCCAAATTAGGGCCAAAGGCGGCCGGGCGGGCAGCAAACGACGTGCTGTTGTCATCGGTCAAGCGGATGGCGGCGTTGGGCGGGAAGAGCGAGAAGGGCGAGTTGAAATACATGAAGCGCCATACAGACGCCTTCTCGGGCTCGACCTTTGGGCTGGCGGCATAAGTGGAGGCGTCGGATGGGAGTCTGGGGTTTATGGCGCGGCCGATGAGGAAGAGGGAGGAGGCGAGAAAGCAGGCAAGAATGACGATCCTGAGTCGACGCATTGTGAAATCGTTAGGACCGGCGGCGATCGGGATGTGTCGTCACGGCGTCGAGTGGAGCGGGTGTTTCGGTGGGGATATGCGACGGGAAACGGTAGTGGCGCCGTGGATGTCTGCGGGAGTGAGAAGCTGACGTAGCGAGGCCGAGTTACCTCAGCTCGACGCAACTGGCGGCCGAGGCCGGTCGACGAATGTCATGGGACGTTTACCCAGCGGCTGGATATAGGGTTTGGCCGATAGAGGGAGCACGCGCGCAGTTTGGGCTGGGCGCAGCCGAGGTAGGAAGGCCGTTAGAGGGGATAGATCGGAAGAGAGGATTGCAAGCGAGGAACAAAGGAAGAGGGATACAGCAACTTGCAAAGGGGCCCGGCAGAGGACCAAAGAGGAGAATGAAAAGATGATGATGATGGGATGGGGATGGACGACAAGAGTACCCGTGGACGAGTGATGGCGGTGGTAGTACCTACTACTAGTAGTACCTACCGGTTTGTACTCGTACCTTAGGGTACCGGTGGTGTGACGGAGGCGAGGGGCGCGGCGCCCAGCAGCAGCAGGAGCCAGCAGGTGGGGCGAGCGAGTCTAGAGCCGCCCACCGATCGACCCGTGGTCGGCGGGCCCCGCCAGCGGGTTACCCCCCAAAGCGGCGGCCAGAGCGGTGATGTCCGTGCCGTCGTCCTCCGCGGAGGGTCACTGCAAAAACTGGCCGCTACTTATTAAATACTACTAGTACTTGCTAGTATTAGTGCATTGCCACCTATTAGGTCGTCCTGAAATGACTTGCAATGCTTCGAATTGGTGATAGACCTAAGTCTTGACTCTTGACCGCGACTTGGTGTGGCGCCAAATCCGGAATAGCGCCCGCGCCGCCTTTAGGATCCCCTCATTCTGAGCTTACTATAGGTAACTTGTCGTCAGGTGACAGCGCCGAGCCCGCCCGTGCCTACTAATGCAGGCAGTCTTACCTACGAGTTACATAATTATCACCTACACCAGGTATAATATATGCATATTTTCCAGCACCTCGATTCTAACGTCATTCGGCCTTGTGCAGTCGGTTCCTTCCTTGTATTGATTGTGCCGGTGCTCCCAGCATGATCTCTCCGTTTCGGGAAAACACGCATAGGATGATGGGACTACTTCAACACCAATACATGGAGATGTGACTACTACTACCTGCAATTCCCAACTATGGAGGATGGTGAAGCCCGATCTGGCTGCATCTTGTAGTTGCGGCAGATACATATGGCTTTTGCCGCGGGCCCAGTCAATGAAGGAGCGCTTACACCTTACTTCCCTACGCTCCAGGTGTCATGTATTCTCGTGGACAGAGTACGGAGCGGGAGATTTGGTGCGCAGCTCCCTTGTAGTCCGCCTCCTTGCGTCTATTTTTTATATATCTCACCTTGCGAAAGCTCTACTCATCTCGTCTCTCTAGCTCTAATTGTCCCATCGGTCGTCCTGACCCTGGCCGTCCTGACCCTGGCCGTCCTGACCCTGGCCTGTGAATGCCGGCAATCTCTTGGACACTTGTTCCCAAGATTCTGTTCCGGCGATGAGGTTCTTGATCGCTTCGATGATCTCATCCTCTGACGCTCGAACTTGCAGGGTAGAGTCCCTTTCCCTCAGGGTGATGGTCCCATTGCTGAGGGTGTCAAAGTCCACCGTGATCCCAAGGGGTGTCCCGAGCTCGTCGTTTCTCGCATATCGTCTGCCGATAGAAACACCGGAGGCGTCGACATTATTAGCAATACCCAGAGCCCTTAGGCGGCTAGCGAGCGACTTGACAACAGGCCGAAAGCCTGGGTTGTTCGAGAGGGGAACAAGGAGGACCTTGGTAGGCGCGACGAGGATCGGCAATGAAAGAACCTTTGCACGGATTAGAAATCGCCAACTCGGTCCGAAGGTATAGACTTACCTGTCTGGCGCTATCCTGCCGTCGGTGCCAAAACACATGCTCAAGCACACTGTACAATATACGACCGATTCCAAACGAGGGCTCAATGACGTTCGGGGTATATTCCCGGGTATTTTCAACACGGGTAACCTTGTCGATGGAGCAGATTTCCGATGACAGCTCAACTGAAGTCTTGCCATCAGCTAGCTCCGCAGTAGGAACAGTGATGACAGCCTTGCTTGCTAGCTCATCTGCCAGGGCCCCGAGCGCGTCCTGGCCTAGTGAAGCCACTGCCGCCTCGATTTTCTTGGCATCCTTCTTGAATCGGGGGCCGACAAGCTTCTTTTCCAGGCTGGCTTTCCATTCTGTGATTTCCAGGGGCTCAGGGCGCGCTTCCTTAACCACAAGAGGAGTGCCAGTTGCGTTAGAATGAACCGACAGGTCGTATGCACTTCGATCGGCGCAGCCCACGCATTCGATCCAGCCGTAGCTGGTGAGCAGCTCCGCATCCCAGCAATCACAGGCATAGTGCGCCATTTCGTTGGCAAGGTGCTGCCTGAATCGGAGCTTGGTTTTGTCAACCCCAATCTTCACGAGGAAGAGATATACGCGCGCGAGGAAGTACCCCAAGGTCTCGTTATCCACGAGCTTGGTCTCCACCGCCTTACCGATAGACACGGTAGTCAGGGTAGTCTTGCCAGAGAGCTGGGTATCCTTTTCCAAGAAGGGCAGTTCAATGTCAGCTACCTCGGAGAAGCGCTCATGATGCTTGTGACCCTCCGGGTCCACAAAGTGTTCGATCTCCGCCATAAGGAACTCTCTAACTCGCAAGAGTCCAGAGCGCGGCGAGATCTCGTTGCGGTATGACTTGCCAACGCAAGCAGATGCAAAGGGCATGGTCCCCTGACAGAAATCCAAGAGTTTCCGGAAGTTCAGGAATTGGCCCTGGGCGGTCTCTGGCCTCAAGTAGACTGGTGACGCAGCGCTCGGGCCAATCGTAGACTGGAACATGAGATTGAAGGCTATGGGGTCCTGGACCTCGCCATTTCCATTCGGGTTTCTGATGTCGTATTTCTTAATGAGGTCGCGGAGCTCAGGCCCGCCATAGTTGTCGATCTATTCGAAGTGACAAACGGTCAGCAATGAGAAACCCCCGGGGAGGTGTGTCTCCGGTGGGGGGGGNGGGGGGGGGGGGGGGGGGGACAGGTACCTTGGCTAGAATCTCTTCAAACTCCTTTGCTGTCGCATCGTCCAGCTTGTCCGCCTTGTTTTTACCATCAGAGGTGGCCGCGCGACTTTTCTCCAGCCTTGTCTCGAGAACAGACTCAACGAGGTGATCGGCACGGAGATACTCGCCTTTGACAGGGTCTCTGCACATCCAATCGGCAAACTTGTCAACATGGCCGCTGGTTTTCAAGACGGGCTCCGGAGTGATGCCAGTAGTGTCAATCTCCAGCATATTCTCTTCGATAACGAAGTGCTTCCGCCACTCATTGATGATGTTATTCAGCAGGGCACAGCCCGGAGGGCCGTAGTCGAAGAGACCGCGATTGTCGCCATGGAAGTTGGGTGCGGTCCGGTAAATCTCGAATGCTTCGGTGTAGAAGAGTCGCCGCTTGAGCAGGGCTTCAAACTGAGCCCGACTAAAGGGCTGCCCATCTAGCGTCGTCGTCGCGTTGACCATGGTAACGACGGCTTGAAAGTCGGCGATGGCGGTGTTTGAATGTGCGATGTGCAATGGACTGTAAACTGGTAAAAGGTAGGGATACCCGACCTGTAGTTGGCTGCGTGCGCGACAGAGGGTGATGAGGAGGGGCAGTCCGAACATCGCATTGTCGCGTTGAGTCACCTCCAAATCGCGGGGAACCAACTGATTAGCCGCCTAATATCATGTCTTGGGGTGAAAGTGCCTGAAGGACTGTTGCATCCCAGATCATTCATTAGGTTACCTACGGTTTGATCCGCTTTTGCCTATTATATACACTTGCCTGACCTATAGTTAGATGCCCCTTTGGGCTCGCGTGTCAGGTTCCAAAGATCCTGCCAGTATTAATGCTTAAATAAAAATGGTTTTCTATATGTAAATTCCCTGAGTTATGCAATCTTTTGCATGTTAGGTCCCAGTTCATGTTGCATAATACTGTAGTACCTACTAGTATGTAAGTACTAGTTAAGGTAGTAGGACAGTACAGACTAGTAGAGTACAATATGCTTCGGAGTACCTACACTCCCAGCCGACCCGCTGGCTCAGCATAAAAGCGGCACTGCTCTGGCTGCCCGATGCATGGGCAATTATGATACCTGGTCATCGCGAGTCCGTACCTAGAATCTGGGGAAAGAGCAGAGCCACAGTTATTTTAGCGATTTCTTTTTACTTGACCTTTTCCCCCACGACCGTTTGCATCTTTGACTTTTCTAGGTTTTGCGCGGGATACTCGCGACCTCTATTATATTGTGATTCTCGCGAGGTTGGCTTAACCGTTCATGTTAATGGGTGGTTGCACAGCACCTCCAGCCTCCATCCACAAACCACCATGGCACCATCCATGATGCCAGGAACCGAACGTCATGACATACGATCCTTCCAGCAGTCCGCCAGGACCATTCTCGCCAACGCACCTCCCGTTTATTCTTCCACTCTAACTACGGCCCTGATCAGAATCGCAATCCGGTCAGGCAGCCTGGACTGGTGACCTGGGCGGATGGCCTCCTGCTGTCTGCGTGACCCCTCCTCACATTCGTCCGTGGATCATGATGTTCTTGGCATCGTCCCACCAGAGAGGGGGCTCGACGCGGTCCCTCCCTTGGCCTATTCCCGATGCAGAACATGTGCCGTTGTGCTTCAAACGGGACTTCGACGGGGAGACTCCTTTGTCTTGTGTTCCATCCAAGCTGTCCGGGGTAGACGGTCATCGGCTATAACGACTAACTAACGCGCCACTGTTTTATTGCTCGCTTGCCTTCCCATATAGTGTCATTTTTTTTTTTCAGCCGCAAGAGTATCAGAATCACGTCGTCCTACGTCCGCAACCCCAACTTCAAGGGTGATGGACCTTCTTATGGTCCCGGCCGACGCGGGAACCGCACTCTCAGGCCGACAGGGCTAGCTAATTAGACGACAACGTCACACAGTCAGGTTCTGAACAGGCCTTCTAAGAACAGGCAGCCTTCTCCAACGGTCCGGCGTGCCATGTCAATTTCACCCATCGCCACCCTCCGAGGCTCATATGTATAGCGTAGGCCTGTGCACGGTAGACATGACGGGCTGTATATGCAAGTACAGTACAGACATAGCACGCGACAATACTTTTATTAGTTTCGGAGAATGTTATAGTCTCGTCCGCGACACCGAGTCAGGACCGAAGTGTATGCGGCATATGTTCTATTGTCCTCCCGTCCGCGCGGCAACAATGGCTCTTCTCCTCCGTGATGGGATGTCCGAGATGCCAATCCCCGGATCTCAGTCCACGATACTGCAAGCGAGCTTCTGCCATGAAATCGAGTAGCAAGTACCGGCCATTAACACTCTTGTATCCAAGAACCTGCAAGTCGGAGCCATCGAGACCTCCCTCCCGTCCCGGGTCGGCAGTGTGTATCTGCAGCGATCCACAATATCGGCCCCGCACCGGTCCCGCGGCGGCGTCGCTGCTCTTTCGGGCAATATCCTCACCCGATGACCACGCCTTGTCTCCTCCGAATTTCCCAAAGCCATTGTGGGTTTATTATTTAGAGGGTAGATAAGAGGAATTTACCAGCCTGAAAGAGAAAAAAACAAAATCCTTCTGACTAGGCGGTGCCAGCCATCTCTCTCACGGAGCCCCTTTGGAAGTACTGCCCGATCTCCATAGACTCCTTATATCTACCGGCAGCGCCTGTAGAAGTCGGTTCCATGGATAGTACCACAGTTACTAAGGACTCATCTCTTTGTTGTGATTATTGGTTGCATTGTCATTGCTATTGCACTCCCATCCCAGGTAGTTAATATTGAGTGAGAATTGCGGATTATCGCAAACCAGTCCAGGTATAGGCTTGGATAGCACATAACATTTGAGTAGTGCTCTATCATCGGCGCGTCGGCTTTAGCCTTGGAGGCAGAGAAACATCTAGGAGATTGGCATTTTCGACCGTATTCATCCCCGTAGCTCGAAATGGAGTTGCCGACAGGCAGCTTTGGTACAAAGGCACACTGCTCTAATTCGGCGAGTCCCTCCTTGCAGCTGATCTATACAACCACTTCGATCGTCATGGCCTGGATTACGGGAACGTCAGAACGCTGGCGGTTCTCCGGGAGGTGTTATGGCCCTGAACGACGTCGCCCTGCGCAGAGATCAACATCCTGAAGCGTGCTACCACTGCATCTCTTCGAGAAATTATTACAGATTGCACAGAAGCAAAGCGCTTGACGTTACGGCTATTCTATTTAAATAGCAGGAGCTCCGAGTCTACCAAGAACGTATAAATAATCCAAAATAATCCAGTAGCAACACCTGCCCAGACCAACGCCGTACCCCGTCCGCCTTTATCCTATAACGCCGCCGTAGGTGCTAACGTATCCATGGCCAAACCGCTCCGTATGTCTCGTTCACATCGTAGGTATGCAATATACCCTACCCTTCTTCCCCCATGGCTTGCCGGGCCGATCCTCGCTCAACCGTGTCCTACAGGTCGTCATCCACAAGAACCTTGTCCTTATCCCACTCCCTCTTCTCCCCAGCTTTCGACCACGTCACATCCCTCGCGGCCCTGTCATCCTCTCCCTGGGCCTTCTGTATCTCTCCCAAGCTGAATCCCGCCGCCCTCAGACGCTGCTCCTGGTTCTGCCGCAGCTTCTGCCGGTCCCTGAACGCTTCGACCGCGTCGTCCCAGTCTTGACCGTTGTCGCCATCCATCTGCACGTCCAGCTTCGGATCGTACGCCTCGGAGAAACGCATCTCGATCCCCGACGAGCCAGCTACGGCTCCTCGTCCACGGGGTTGGGGTGCCGGCATCGGCCCTATCAGGTCATCCAGGGGGTCGGAGTCTTCGGCGCTCTCGTGCCCTGATGTGGATGGCCGAGCGGTTTCTCGTATCGGCGACCGGTTTCGGTGCTTGTGCCTCTGACGGTCGTCATTTGGTGAGCGAGATCTGCGACGGCGCTCTGGGGATCTAGTCCTGTCGCGGCTTCGCCGGCGGTGCATTCTCCTCCGTGAGTCGGGCTGCGAGTCGGCGCTATCGTCCCGCCTCCACCTCGATGACCTCTCGCTGTGTCTCCGAGTCTTGTACTCCTCTTCGTCGTCTTCTACTAAGCGCCCACGATGTCTGGGACTGTCCCGGTGACTCCTGAATAGCTCCTTGTCCTTGCTCGGGACCTGTCGCCGACTATCGTTGTCTCGAGATTTGCGCCCCTTCTCATCCTGCCTGCGGTTCGACAAATCTTCCCTTCCACTTGTCCTAGATTTCTTCCCTCCGAGGATCGCATGGATGTCGCCCATCTGCCGGCGCCGAATATCTCGCGCATTGGGGTTCGTCTTCAACCTCTTGGCCTCCTCTGCGTGCTCGAGGTCTTCCAGCCTAGCCTTCGACTCGGCGGCCTCCTTTGCCAGTAGGTTCTTATTGTGGGTGTCGGTGTCCTTGATGATGTGGCGCAGGAATCTCGTGTTCGGCTTGGGCATGTTGGCCGGCCTGAAAGTGCGCAAATTCGTCAGGGAGCGTTCCGGAGATCGGCTAGGTGAGGAGGGCGCACCTACTTTTTGTTGTCCGACCGAAAAGCATCCATACCCATGGCGGAGTACTTCAAGGAGCAGTCCTTTGCGTCCTTGGCCAGCAGGCCGGCCACGTAATCGTCGGTGAGGATATCATCATTCGGCATTGCGCGAAGGAGCCGAGCATGCGAGCAAATAGTTATTGCAAAGCTCCTCTATTTGGATTATTCTGTGAGCGTAGACAGAGTTGCGTCGGGACTCGGGAAGGGGTAGCAAGGTTTCCGGATGTTGCTGCGTCGTTTGTTCGTTGGTGGTGAGGATGGCTAATTGTCGATCGTTGTCGACGCAATTGATGATCTGCGGCAATACGTGCCCCACACTAACCGCATCGGGTTGCAAGCAAACATCCACCAACACACCACCACCACCATCGTCGCGTTCGACTTTTAAGACTTCCGCCGCTCATTCCTCAACGCGGCTACGTCTACGGCCCGATCGCTTCGACCGAGCACTTACAAACCTGTGTGCGCACAAGTAAACTACGAACCACGATAGCACGACCCTCCCCACTACAGCACCATGGACGCTGCCAAAACGACCAAGGTCCTCCAGTCACTGGAGGACCTCCAATCCCGCGAGATCTCCATTGTCAAGCTCAGCGAGCCCATCGCCAGCTCCGCCTCCCAAGACGGCGCCACCCACCAGCAGCGCACCTCGGGCGCATCCAACGCGTCTCTCGACGCTGACGCCCCCACGCCCGCCAGCCTCGAGGCCGACCTGGCGCACTACAAGGAGCTCTTCGCGAAGCTGCGCTTCTCCTACGTCGAGCAGGTGACCAAGGAGAAGTTCATCCGCGCCATCGTCGGCGACCCGCCCCTCATCGTCACCATGCAGGAGAATCTCGATCTCGAGAAGGAGAACGCGGCGGCCAAGTCGGAGCTCAAGGCCCTCAAGCTCGAAGTCTCCGACATGGTCGCCGAGCTGGAGACGCGCGCGCGCGAGCTCAGCAGGCGCTACGAGGGGGTGAGGCTCGACACCGCCCGGCTGCGCGATCTCCCCGGCAAGCTGGCGGAGCTGGAGGACCGTATCGCGGAGCTCAAGGCGGAGCGGGAGCTGTCCGACGTTGACCCGAATCTCAACCTGCCGCTCGCGAAGACGCAGGAGATCGTCGCGCGGCGGACGCGTGAGCAGCAGGAGCTTGCGCGGGAGCTCGAGGCCCTGCGGGCAAAGGTGCCGAGGAAGCGGAAGGAGGCTGAGAGGCTGCAGGCCGAGCTGCAGCCGCTCGAGACGAAGCGGCAGAATGGCATGGCGGCGGCGAAGGAGGCGCAGCGGAGGAAGGAGGCTTCGCTGGGTGGTGTGGCGGACGACCTGGAGCAGCGCGCCCGGTGGTGGAGAGCGAGCGAGAGCGTGTTGAAGCAGACTCTGGACCTGGAAGGGGTGAAACCATGCGCGCGGAGAGCAGTCTACGAGGGCAATGGGTTGAGAGCCTGACGCTGGGAATGATTTTCACATGGCATTTGGGAAGCGAGGCGTTTCGGGGGGGGGGGAGGGGGGGATACGGATTTGGTTTACGAGTTGGAGGACACGCAGGCACAGGGACCAATCTACAGCCGACAATGAGGATAATCACCTGGATAGTTCCTAAGCATTTAAAGTTTATGTGCCTGACCGGAAGTGTTGCCGTGGCACGTTAATTACGTTCTCCATTACGGCGTCTAACCTTGCGAGCATCTTTATTAGGCCACATACATATACGCTCAGCCCACAAACATCCACCACTCCCCGGATTCGATCCCGATGGGGACCGGATTTGAATACCCGACGTTTACAAACACCTCGATCGTCATCGGCCTCTCGGGGCCTCCGGACGGCCGACGCCGTCTGCGGGCCGATAAAGATACCCCTGGTTATATGGGTCCACGGATACAGCCGCCGTCTTTACTGCCTCGCGAGTCGCACGAGTTCAATCCTGAGGGGATGGAGACTTGACCAGGGCATCGTCACATTCGGGGTCCGCGGGCAACGCCCCGCAGGCCCGTTGGCTGAACGCGCCTGTACGTGTACGAGTAGTCTGTACTCGTACAAGCAACGGATATGAAGAAACCCGGTGAATACGCGGACAATTATGTACAGCTCTTTTTTTCTCCAACACAAAGTCACCCTAGGTTTGCCAAGAAGAGTGCGGAGGTGGTTGGCACGTCTCCGAGGCCACGCGGCCGTCCAAGCCTCCAAGGAGGGACACGACGACACGACACTGGTTCTGGTACTTTCCTGCCATGCCGTATGCACGTTTAATATGCCCCCGCTTCTTCGATGAAAGGCGTGAACTTAACATTGCTTGTATTATTTTGTCGGTTGTTTGGAGAGCTCCGCCTGGGATGCCTGGCGTCGTGGGCGGTCGGTATCCTCGCATTCGTACTTATTGTTACCGGGGTTGGTGCGTCCCGGACGTGAGGGCGTCCAATCGCTTTTGTGGTGGGCGTCCCGAGCTGGCCTTGGCCAAGCAACCCCCTCTCAGCCTCTTCAATAATGCCAATGCGATGGTGCGAGCTTTACCTGCGTAGTATTGTGCCGTTTATGAAGATCGCTTAAACTACCCGAGTTTCCGTTTTCTCTTCCAGTATGAGGATACGTACTGAGTTGTCCCTGTCCGCTGGCTACTCACTTCGGATACTGGACGTGGAAATACACATTCATGTTACCGGTCCACAATTTGAGTATTGAGGATCAGGGACAGCTATGCCTTAGGCGGAAACAGATTGTCCGGCCTTGTAATTGCGGGCATGGTGATAGTTGAGGGGGATATCAGTAGGTGCCATCGTGTAAGTGAAATTCTATCCATGGCAAATGGCTTGGGATGAACTTAAAAATCTTGACACCAATACGAAATATCCAAGGAGTTGGAATATACTGACAGGCACCCGCATACAATATCAACATGTCTTATTTTCAGGAGATACAGTCATTTTAGATGCGCAGTAATAACAAGGTGATGATGAATGGTGGATTTACCAACCTCAATGAAGGTACAGGGTAGGTAGAGAACGCAACGAATATATATCCGGCAAAATCTCGGCATTCCCTATTATACCTACCTGTACCTGACTTTTAACGTTATTACTACAGGTAGGTACGGAAACCGTCAGTATTCTTGGCAACAACAACAATTCGCGCCAGATGAGGGGCTAATAAGTTCTAGACCCTGGATGTTCACTTCCCTTGAGAACCTCTCCTTCATTCTGTTCCAGCGAGCGTCAGCTTTAGCGATTAGACATCTGTGTCACTTACGATAGACAACGCAACGCGTCGTTCATCTCGCACTCCCACTCAATCTCCGAATCGGGACCTCAAATCTCAAATCTCACCACCTTGGGCGAGCTAGTTGCACAGAAGACTACAGGCCGCCGCCGCCTCCCCAAAGACCCAGAATGGGCATCATCCGGACCACCGTGTTCACCGGCCTCCTGACCACCTCGACCGCGGCCGCCTACCTCGCGGCACGGAACCCCGTCATCTCACCCCTCGCGGCCACCGATCCCATCTGGACATCCAGCGTCTTCAAGCGCCACAACCCCTCCAGGAACCCGGCCACTCAGGATGTCTGCATCAGGCGCATCCCCCTCGACAAGATCCGTCCCGAGCTGCTCCAGAGGGAGGGCGACCTAGCGCTCGAGTTCTGCCGCGGCGTGTGGAGTGGCTGGGGTGAGTTTGACCTCCCAAGACCCGGCATGATAGAATCATGGTAGAATCGCCATGCATGTGCCCCGCGGGAGAGACTAATGACATGAAAACAACGTGCAGGCTTCGCTGTTCAGCGCAAATACCTTGATCTTAAGTATAGGGGTCCCGAGACAGCCAAGCAGCTCTGGACAAACGAGGAGCTCGCCCAGAGTACCTACGACAGGGGTACGTGCATCGCGGACCACTTCGAGGTGGTCGAGAAGACGCCCACAGCCATTACCGTCCGCTGCGGCGACTCCCCCCGCAAGCAGGACCCCCGCCCCTCCGACGGGCTCTTCGTCATCAGCGCCACCGTCGATAAGCAGCGGGAAGAGGTTGAGCTGCGGCTCAAGACGTGCCTCTTCTCGAGCGAGGGGACCATCCAGGGCATCAAGGGACCTATGCCTGCGTGGATGGAGGAGATGCACCAGTGGTACGCGAGGATCTGGTCCGAGACTGGGTCGTGGCGGCTGCTCAAGTGAGTTTGTTACGTGAGGGTTGTCCCTGGTTGATGATGCTCGCGAGGGCGTTACAGGGCGGAGTAGTGTTGGCCTTTCGAAGGGGTCCGACCACAAGCGGGCAGAGCGCTGTGTTGACATGCTGGTTGGAACATTTTATCATTGCCGTCGGCACAAGAAGTGATATAACATAATCATGTTTGTATATGTATTAGGAAAGAGAAATGTACTGATGCGTGCCTCTCGCGACAAGGATTACATCCACACTCAAGCGGGGGAGCTGGAGTCCGTCGTCAAGTCTAGAGCCGTTATGCTGGTAACATGAGGTGACGTAGGGATACAAGAATCAGTGTTGCCTACTGCCCCGAACTGACCCAGTCCTTTCTTCCAGCTCCCCTCCCTCCGCGCCACGGTAACGGTGTCCCTTTTTGTCGAGAACCACAGATGGGGCCCCATAGCCGGATGACCACCAACCGGAATCCCCTCATTTCAAGCTTCCGAGCAGGGGATGGACCAATAGGGCTCGGCAAGATGCCGTGTTAGTCCCGAGCTTGGGAACAAACTTGACGCTATGCCACATGATATATCACGGGCTGAAAATGGTCTGGACCCTGGGAGTGCTCGATATTGCGCGTAGATACAGTACGGAATAATATACCGTGACATTTGAAGTTTCGACTTCATCTCACTGCCAGGGGACCCTCGATGCAAGTGTAAACAACCCCCCTCCCTAAGCCGCATTTTCGTCGGTTACACCAGGGGAAGAGTAATCGCGTATAACGAGTCTCATGACCCTCATCATAGGACCGAGACTACTCTTGCGCTTACAGCACCGTCTCATACATCTCACTCCGCTGGCGAAGATTGTCGAGTCGCCCGTCGACCCCAAGACACATCATGGATGATCCCCAGCCCGTGGACGCGCCCCTCACCCAGTCGGCGACATTCCTCGTCCTCACCGCAGACCACTCGCCAACCGCCCTCCACACCATCCGCCTGGCCCTGGCCAGCGTCCCGGAAATCACCAAGAACATCTCCATCCGCCACCCGGACGGCCGCCTAACCTGCACCGTCGGCATCGGCAGCTTCCTATGGGATGGGGTCACGCGCCCGGACCCCCGGCCCTCGGAGCTCCACCCCTTCCGGGAGATCCGCGGCGCCGTGCACACGGCCCCGTCGACGCCGGGGGACATCCTGCTCCACATCCGCGCGGAGCGGCGGGACCTGTGCTTCGAGCTCGAGAGGCAGCTCATGGACAAGATGGCGGGCACCGTGCATGTGGTGGACGAGACGGTCGGATTCCGCTACTTTGACGCGAGGGATCTGCTGGGGTTCGTGGACGGGACGGCCAACCCGGTGGGTCCGGCGGTGCCGAGATCGGTCCTGGTCACGGAGGAGGATGACGAGGCGGGCGCGGGCGGCAGCTACGTCGTGGTGCAGAAGTACGTCCACGACCTGGAGCGGTGGCGCGCGCTCAAGGTGGAGGAGCAGGAGGCGGTCATCGGGCGGACCAAGCTGGAGAATGCAGAGGTGGAGGACGCGCCGGCGGGGGAGCAGCAGTCGCACAAGAGCCTTGCGGTGGTGGCGGACGAGCACGGCAACGAGCACGACATCGTGCGGGACAACATGCCGTTCGGTTCGCCGGGGTCGGGCCAGTTTGGGACCTACTTCATCGGGTACTCGCGGAGGCTGTGGGTGGTGGAGAGGATGCTGGAGCGCATGTTTGTGGGGGATCCGCCGGGGAAGCACGATCGCCTCCTCGACTTTTCGAGGCCGCTGACGGGGTCGACGTTCTTTGCGCCATCACTTACGCAACTCACTCGGCTCGGTGGCATGCGAGGACTTCAGGGTGTATTTCAGATTTTCAGTACCAATGTTAGTTTATGCTCAAATGGCGGAAATGGTGGATGAGATACAAGGTATCGAGAACAGTAACTGGAAGAACCACAAATGTCTGAATATGAGGGAGAGGCTCGTAAGAAGCGGTGTGCTATTTCGGCATCAACGATAACATAAGTCCCTGACGGATGTCCTGGTACTTTGAAATGTGTTCACAGCAATGGGGGGCGCGCATCTAAACCCGCTTGTAATCAGTCCAACATATTCTATGGCTACGACGCTCGAGTTGCAGAGCGGCGTAGTCTCCCTCGACCTCCTGTGACTGGGGACTGAGACTGGTTAACTTGCTGAAATCGGTCTGATCTTGGTAGATAAGCTGGGCGACGAGGACACCAAGCTGAAAATGGTATTGTTATGGCGTCGTTCAATAGCGGGGGTTAGAGTTTAGATAGACAGGCATGGAAAGTCTTGCAAGAATCCTCGCATACTTCCCGAAAGCAACTACCGTCGATACTAAATCTGGCCGCCGGGCCTCAGTGTACGCGGAGCCCATTCCCGGATGGTGAGCTTTGGCCTTTACATAGGGGGGTTATCAATGGGGCGGTGTCCCGGCTCCGGCAGACTGGAGCTCTTACCCGCGGCCGGGGGGAAGTCAGACTGGCTTATCGAGCTGTACTGTGCTAGAACACATGATGTTGTTGGGAAGGTTGAATGGCGCTATGCAGGTCAGCCGTAAATGAGTTGGGAGCTGCCTACCTAAGTAGGTACCTTGGTGTTTGCGCCACGCTGGTTGCGTAGTAGGGCTACGTACTACGACTCTATAATAAGTCAGATAAATTACTACGTACGAGTACCGGCCCCCGGGGACCAGTCGAGTTCGATGGCTTATACGCGTATTCGTAAGCGCTAATGCTGGCTGAGGTCGGGAAGTGGTTGTCGAGCAGGGGAATCGGTTTCTGACGCGGTCTGACATGAGTCTTGGCTACTACACGTAGGTAATTAGGAGGGTTCTGTATCCGCATCGCTGCGTGTGCGACAGCTTTGCCAAGGTGGGCGATTCGCTTGCGGTACGCGTAGCCGTACAGGTACGAGGCCAGCCATTTCCCCCAAAGGGCAAAAGGTGAACTTGCCCTGTCATGGTACTGCCGACTAGCAGTGGCCTCATTAATTGGCAGGTACGTATCTGTACATGCTATGCACGCAATGCAACTTGGAAGATTATGTTGTGAAACAGGATAACAGTAAACCCTTCCCCCCACTCGGGGCCCCTCCCCACTCGGCCCCACCCCATGAACCCAGACCGGACGGCGGAGCCCACCAAGACCCCGAAGACCGGTCCAAACTCCGTTGGGCTGTGGATTGCGCCAAGTCCGGGACTCCGAGGCCGTCCGATACACCGCAGCAGGTAGTCAGTCCTCACCAACGTTAGTGTCTACGGACGAATAACAATTCGAGTCAGCACGCGCGCGCGAAACAAAAAAAAAAACCCCTGCCAGTGATTATTATCCCCGAAACAATCTTCTTTTGGTCCCTGCCTGCCTCATGTTGTCTTGGTCTCCCATGGTCGGCTTCGGCCGAAGTGGGTGTCAACACACACGGGTGGATTGGAGAGATGCTACGGGGTACAAGGCTAGTTGTGCCCTCTTTATCTCCGGATGACAAAGAAACCTGCTCTACAGGCAATTTAATGCTCGAGACTTTTAATAATCGGGACGGAGGGAATCATGGCCCGCCGCCGCCGCCGCTGCCCAGTTTCACCGGCAAACAGTCACTTCATCACCCACCCCNCCACCGTCGACTCCCACCAGCCACCCACCCCCCCCCGGACACGTTATGTCTCCGACACCATTAGAGTGGCTGAGTGCGGGATTGGGTGCCAATTCATCAAAGGGCGGCTGTTCGACGTCCACTCCCCTCGGAATGATGACAGGTGGGCTTGGCTCATCGTGGCCCTGCCCAAGCTCGAACCTTTTCCCATTTTCGTTTCTGCCGCGCATGCGCCCGTCGCAGTCGTGATAGGTAATATGAAGCCGTCTTGTTTTGCCCTGTCAGAATATGCGTCTCGAAGGAGGCACTACCCCATGATGTGAGATTTTGGGTGAAGTTTCACGGGGACTATGGCCACCCCCCGCCCTGTGCTCTTGCTGTGTGTGCTGTGCTGTGCCACGAGAAAAGTCAAAAAGTGTCAAGATCGTACTCGGATTCGCGCCCTCGTTGGACGGTCGTATGTCCGATCTCCCACAACACGCGAGCTTACGCCCTTCCAAACTCCGACTAGGCACGTTAGATACACACCCTTGCTCAACTCGCGCGGCTTTGCGTACGAGCACGAGTACCGAGTACCTACATACACATGTGAGCAATAATGATCGTCATTGCCATCAATTCTCCTGTATCGCCGCCCAAAGTCCGTGAGACCAACCGTTCGACTACCAAGTAATTCACGGTCAGCTCTGGTCGGCGGGGGGGTAAAAGTAAGAAAAAAATGAAGATTCAATAGATTTGTGAATTGCGTGCTGCATTCAAATGTTTCCCTGCCAGTGTTAGGTGAGGGGGGCGTCTCCGCAGCCCAGACTTGTCTCATGGAATGGAGAGGCTGAGAGCTTATTACTATAGCCTCGACGCATTCGCGGCACATGGTCTGCGCCGTGGACCATTCAGAACTGGCGACAGAAGGGGCTAGTTGAAGTGACATTTGATTTGGAAACTTTGTTGTGTGATTTGATTGATTGGTATCGTCTGGGTCACATTCCGCCCATCCTATCTCCCCCTCCCCCGTCTATAGTTATTATGTGGCAAGAGTGAAGTGCGTACCACTCGTCAGATCGACCCATGTCCATGTTGCGCCTTGGAATACACCGTTCAAAACTCCCATCCCTGATCCCCCGTATGAATTCTCAACGCCATGCGTGTGCGAGGCTGGTAATGAAAAAGAAAAAAAAAACCAAAAAAAAATGCCTCCCGAGGCCAGACTCGTACAGAGAGTTCATTACGTCGTTCGTGCTTGGTATAGTCCCCCATAAACAGCCAAAGATTTTATATATATCATGTGACGGATCGGGTCCCAGATATTAAGAATCATTCAAAGCCCGTCGTAATCGTAGCCTCCCGAATATATCATCGGATCGCCCATGCCCATCATGACCTCCGAGTTGGGCCCCGTCAGCACGTGGGGCTTGAGGGTGCCGAAGTGGGATTCCACCAGCCCCTGGTTCATTAGGCGGTTCTGCATGTCCGTGGGCAGCGTGTCGATATCCATGTTCTGCATCGTCGTGACCTCCTGCTGTAGGAACTGCATCATAATCGTGTCGGGCACCTTGGCCGGCAGCGGCATGGGCGAGGTCGTTGCTGTCGTCGCCGTCCACGGCGCGTATTCGACCATGGCGGGCGAGGGCTGCTGGGAGGCGCTGCTGGTGCTGGTGCGCGTGCTTCCCGGGTTGGACATGCTCGGGAACATGACGGTGGACTCGAGGTCTTGTGACGGCCCCAGTTCGAAGTCTGTGTTGCTTGTCGTGAAGCTCCGGGGGGACATGGTCATGGTGCTGCTGCCGCTGTTGTTGTTGTTGTTGTTGTTGTTGCGACGGCCGCCACCAAAGGCCAGGGCCCGGTAGTCCTGCTGCTCAAAGTCGGAATGATCGAGGTCGGAGAGGTCCGCTGCGTCCATCCTGGAGGACATGAGGCTGGCGGTGGCCTCGTGACGGCGGTGGTGCTGATGGCTGCCAAGGGCTGTACTGGCGGCGGAGTCCTCCATGAGTTGTTGTTGCTGCTGCTGCTGCTCCTGCTGCTGCTGCTCCTCGAGCTGCATGGCCAGCTCCCGCATGCCGCGTTCGTCCTCGGGAAAG
Source organism: Hapsidospora chrysogenum ATCC 11550 (assembly GCA_000769265.1). Taxonomy (NCBI): domain Eukaryota; kingdom Fungi; phylum Ascomycota; class Sordariomycetes; order Hypocreales; family Bionectriaceae; genus Hapsidospora; species Hapsidospora chrysogena. The sequence goes on from JPKY01000018.1 coordinate 131,887, forward strand.
GCGGAGTGGACGGGCAGGTCGATGTCGCTGTTCGGGCGAATGCAGCCGAGCTTCTGGGCGATGTTGTGGATCACGGGCTGGCCGCGGTCGTTGAGCTCCGGCTCGCCCAGCTCCCACGGCTGCGAATTGCGCACCATCGAGTAGAGTTTGTGCACGGTCGCTATCAGGGCGAACTGCGTGTTCTCGAGCACCTCGGCATACCTGTGTCGAGGGGGGAAAAAGTCATGGTCAGCCACGTACGTCCAAAAGAGGCAGTCTGGGGACGGCATCTTCGACTGGAGGGGTGCATAACATACCCCTTGGGCAGCTGCTTGTATTCCACCTTCTTTCTCACACCGGCCGTGCAGACGAGTCCGTCGTCTTTACACCGCTTACACGGGAATTCACCGTCGCACTGCACCAATTCAATGTTAGCGGCCGCGCGTATGAAGAAAAGGGGGTGGGCGGGGAGACGCCGAGCACCACCACAATAAGTATGATAACACGGACCTTTGTCTTCTTCATTCGACACCGCTCGCAGGCCTTCCACACCCGCTTATGCCTCCCGTCCATGCCAGAGGCGCCGTGTGCCATGTGGTCGTGGTGGGGTAGGTCGGCGGCGGCGGCGCTATTGCTGCTAGCACTGCTGTTGCTGCGACTTGTCGACGGCCCGGCGGCACGCTTGGAGACGCGGTTGGCCTGCTTGGCTTGTTTCGAACTCGCCGACGACGTGCTGCCCCTTTTGGACTGGGCCGTTTTGGAGTCCTCCGCCGGGGGCGAAGGTAGATGGTGAGACCCCATTGGCATGACCAGCTCTCTCGTCTTGGAGAAGCTGGTTGGTAGTGGTTCGTATGTATGATGGTGCGATTCACCGGTAGTGAGAGTGAGGCAGTTGGCGGTCGACGACGAGCTATATGAAGCAGTGTAACCGGGGACGAACCGTCATGAAGGGGTATTGGGCTGATGGGTTTGGAGGATTGTCGAGGATTAATTGGTAATTTGTATATATGGGAACGTATGTATGTATAGGTAACGTCAAGAGCGTCAACAGAATCCATATATGGGAAAGGCGAGATTTGAGATTATGTGAGTCGATGGGAATCCCGAGGGTTTTAAAACAATGCGCCGCTCCCCCGATGTGTCTCTTGAGCACCTGCAACGGTGGGTGGGGGGGGGGGGAATCCATTCGATTGAAAAGCTTCTTGGGAGCTGTCACCGCTTCCGGCTACTGTGCAGTACAGCAGCTGGTCGGCTGGAAAGAAAGGGGGGGGGAGTGTACGAGGAGAGAGTGGAGATGATGGGGGTGCGTGGTGTGAATTTAGCACTTACATATGTCGGCGCCTTGATTATGTCCGAGTCGCGAACTGTGGAGTCGATGGTGACGGAGCAGCCATCAGGGTACGTACCGGCATGCAACGTCCAAGTCCGCGCGGCGTGGAAATGGCTGAGCTTTATAGGCAGCTTGGCCCAGCCCTGGATGGGCAGGGATCTGTATTGGCAAGGGAGGCCGGATTCCGTCTTTTCAGTCGTGGTCCTGTTGCTCATACTCGTACTCGAGAGCGTTAATCGTCGCAAGGTCGACTTACATAACGGGTGAATACGGGATGCCCTTTACTATTAGACACCGGCGCCTGATTCTCGGGGATGGTGAGGGTGTTTGCCCGTAATGGAATATACATGTAGGTACAGACGTCGTCCTGAAGCGTTGATTTCTTCCTAGAGCTCGCGTAGCCTGCTGGTACTATACGTGGAGCTCCGATTACACCCCCCCAGGCTGAAGCGACGAAAGGGCCCCGTTATGCCAGCCCGTTGTGTGTTCGCTAAGACGCCGTGCCAGACGACGGACGAACAGGCGGTCCATGACAACTGAGGGTCCTCGGAAAGATCAATGTCTAGACACCCCCTGGACGTTTGACTCCCATGTCGAGATGCAGGCGATGGCGAGAACCGGCCGCCCTTTGACACTCGCAGGAGAGGAGATTTATCGTGTAAGTGGACTGGAATTGTCGGCATTGATGCAAAAACCATATCCCATGGAGAGCGAAGCATTTGATTCTGCAGGGCTCTAAGGGCTCGAATATCTATTCTATCCATCGGACTATCGCCTTGGCACCGGCTGTCGGGCCTTGGGGGGTGGTTATGTCATTGATCCCGTCAGCATTTCTCATCAATCCCAGCCTCGGACTGGTGAAAACCTCAAGCCAAAGACGCATCATGAGAAGTATCAGTTTGACCAGAGAATTCTTTTTCAGCCATAGGACCCTATCTGGTCTGTTGAGCCCGCCCACACACTCACACACACACACCCGGCTTAGCATGTGCCTGCATGTGCCTGCATACTTGCGAGTTGCGCTGCGTCGAGCCGTTCTGGGAGCTTGGCAACTAGGCGCCGCCCCCCACCCCACCCCCCCCCNCCCCCCCCCCCCCCCCCCCCCCCGCTCTACAAACTTGCTGACAAGCATGTACGAGCACGATCGTACCATAACGCCAAACGCTACTAATACGTGGTACGAGTAGTAGTAAGTGCAAGCGAAGCTTACACACACACAGAAGGGTCCTGGACATGTGGTGGTGGTGGTGGTGGCCCGGACCGTTCTGGCGGAATCACCCTGTGGTTGCATACCTGTGTGTTTGTTACTCTTAATAAAGTCGCGCAGATCAACCCAAATTCATTCATGGGCTAGGCATCACTGGCTCGGACTTGCGTGATTGCCTAGTCGTATAAACCGCCAGGCGAGGCCGACGAATTCCCCCCCCCCCCCCCCNCCCCCCCCAATTCGCTGGCCAAGAACCCCCTGTTGGCTTTAGAGCAGTTCCGCACCCAGCACTGCCTATGTGCTCGCCCAAGTGCCAGCCTGAGAATACTACATCCTGTGTCAATTGGAGATAATAGGCCGCGGAGATACAAAGTGCGCCGTGCTTTTCGCGCCCTATCATTTCCATGGTCGGCCGAAAGCACCACCCGGGGACCCTGTTGTTTCTGTACGTCAGGGAGGGGGAATCCCGACCGATGTCCGAGGGGAACGGGCAGGCAATCGAAAGCTGCTGCTAATAACAACGGAGAGGCTCCCAGGTTTCTGATCGCAGTGCACGTAGAAATCCCGTATATACTTAATGATGATGATGAGTGGACCTCGGATCGCCCACCCGGAGCCGGGGTCCCACCAGCCGGCCTGAGTCCAGCCTTTTCAGCTCCTCTAGGCCGGTGACGTTGAAGGTTAACAAGCATGTACGGACCAAGACAGTGATGATGCCGAGACTGACCGACTTGTCTGGGGTAGGAGGCGGGAGTTGGAAGTCGCATGCCAAGAGCGGGATGAGGCGTTGATAGTTCATAGATCCTATGCCCAAGATGGTCCGTCCATGCGACCAAGGGAGCGCGAGATGGGCGGACAGAAAAAAAAAAACCGTTGCGCTTGCCGGCCAGAGCATGTCGACAGTGAATTTGATGCTTGGCTCCAACAAAGGGCACGGCGGAGAGAGAGATTTGCTCTCAGAGAGGTCCCATGGACTGGCATGCCCGCATGCCCCGCCCCTACAACCGGGAACTCAAAGCAAGCCTTCATGTTCCCTGCATGAATAGTGTTTAGTCGTCATTTCACCCACATGTACGGACGTACGGCACGTACAACATAGGCTTCCAAGCTGGGCCCTCCAATGCGATGCAGCCGAAACGGGTCATCGCTCTTATGTGTTGTGTGTAAGCATTACAGACGCTGACAGACTACGTAATGAACGAGAATATTCAACCAAGGCCAGGTGAAGGGGGTGTCAGATCCACACGACTGGTAATAATTAAGCCGTTTTCATACGTTCCAACTCCCAACTACTCGACGCTGCTAGTAGCCCTACCACGGCGGCTGGTGAGGAGGGGTTGCCGTGGCCCGGTGTAACTTGTAAGCATGGCCGTCCGTGAGTGAGTTTGGAACCGTTCAACCGGGGCGAGATTGAGGCGTTCAGCATCGACCAATTGGCGTAACCGAGTGGTTCAATGGTTTGCAAGTTGCAACACCTTGTCGCCATCGCACCCCTCCCTCCTCGATCGTTTAGCTTTACGTGCCTTTCGGTTCGAGGTCCCCTCGATGTTGACCAGGCTCAGCCGCTGAGGCGAGACGGGCGAAGCGGCCGCTCTCGGGCGGCCGCTCTTGTTCGTCTCTCTTTGGTGGATGGTCTGGATGAGGGAGAATGAGGGGATTCACAGAGAAGAGCAAGAGGTCCCGCATTTTCACTGCTTTCATCGTCGCTAATGGAATCGGGGTATAGTGATGGTGATTGGAGCAGCCCGTCATTGACTCAATCCTGCATGAGATGATGAGACCCTGATCGGCAGTGTGAAGTGGACATTTTGGTGGGGGGGGGGGGGGGNGGGGGGGGGGGGGTGGGTGTCCTCGTGATTCCAAGTTCGCGGGACCCCTGCGACCAGTCCCAGTAAGCATAAGTGCTGTTGCCGTATTGCCTTTTTCTTTTCTCTTTTTTTCCTTGATTTATCAGCGTCAGATCATGATGCCAGCCTATTACGGAGATCCGTGCAGGGAGTGCAACTCCTAACCAACGGCCACTGACCAGAGACCTTATCCGGCTTAAGTCGCCGACGCACAGTACATATCATGTCAATTGCTGTAGCCTGTAATGTAGTAATTACGTTTATGTAGATGGGCATGTGTTGCTATTAGACTTCAGCGGCAGAGCTTTGATGTCACTGCGCAGATGCCGAATTCACACACGAAGCTCACCAGTGGATCGAATAGCCTCAAGGGTAATTATGTCATGGATTATCGCATACACCGTTGTCCTGTCATCTACGCCGGGAAAACACGCGCGACTCATCCGTGACCGAGCCAATGTCACAATGCCATGACCCCGTAAACCATAACCTAGAAGATGATGTGTGCGTAAAATATGGGAAGAGGAGGTGGAGTGGTGCGCGGAGCTTCCATGGAGTTTCCAGAACAATTACCTACTCCCCCGGTATCACGTATTACCATCCTGCCAACTTGTCACAGTTTCGTGACCATCCAACAATTCAAGTTTTTTAGTCCGCCCTGCCCTGCAACAGCGCGCGCTCCCCCATATGTGAACGGAGCCCGACGAACCTGTGGCTGAATCCCGTGCCCCGGAACCCCGATCCCATTTCGACCAAAACCCGTCCCGACTCTCCGGTCCACCAGCACGGCACGACACCCAGACGAAGGACGAAAAAAAAAGGAGAAAAAAGGAAAAAAAAAAAAGAAAAAAAAAAGTGGGCGATTGGACGAGATCTGATGACGGGTCCGGCTACGTCACCAGGTCACGGGCTGCACAGTAACCGATCGGGGTGGTTCATATTTTAAGGTTCCAGGTTTACTTATCCCGTGGCGTGCTTCGTTAGGGCCTGTAGGAGGCGGGCCGGAGATGCACCTCGCGCTCTGCGAGAATCCCGATGCCGTCCGGCCTCTTGGAGCCCCGATTCGGGGGAGGGGAACCCCACAAGAACCCCCGAGACGTAACCGGGACCCCGAATCCCGAGATAGTTGTCGTTGCGAAATTTCCTCCCCAAGGTCACCAGGACACGGCATGTAAAAACTCCCCCAATGGAACCCGGGAAATAGTAGGGAAGAATCGGGATGCAAATGAAATAATAATTCCCTCATGGTCATGAGTTTCCGTCCTTCCTCCTCTTCCCCGATGAGGCTTTTGATGATGGTGATCACCGTCTGATCGGGGACTCCACAAATCTCGGCTCACCCGTGGGTTTCACCCCCCCCCCCCCNCCCGTGGGTTTCCCCCCCCCCCCCCGAATCTTAATGTTTTCTCAGTTCCTGTTTATACGCCCTCTCTTAAGTGTCTCGTGAAGTGTGACGGCGACCCTGTCGGTTCGCATCCCGGTTGACAAGATCCCGGTTGACAAGACCCACGCTATCAAATTCCCGTGGGCACCCACCACCACATACGTATACAAGGCGTAACTTTTACAAAAGAATATGCAGACGCAGCAAGGACAAAAACGTGGACATGCCCGGCGCCGCCCCCTGATCTATCCACCTTCCCGTCTTCCCCACCGCGCGCCACCTCGCTTCTACCGACACTACGTACTAGAGGCTCGGTTGTGCCCATTGAACTTGCCCATGCCGTCGCCATGATGCTGGTTGCCGAGAAGTTGACCCAGGTTCACTGTTCCAGGCCCATGTATGGTACATACGAGTACAACCTCCGATCCAAGCTCCCCAGTAGGTCATCGTGGCGGCCATCGGCGGTGGGCCTCGGGATCATGATCGGTTTCCCGGACTCAATTACCATGACTCCGGCCGATCGATCGGCACATTCCACAGTACCTCGGCCAAGGCTGAACCAGGCAAGCAAGTATAGTGGTAAATGCCAGTATACAACACTTATTCTGAAGACACTGCGAAAGGTGTTACGATATCTGTGCAAGACAATGCAGCTCAATTATCCCCCGTCTTTCATTATCCTGCCTCTTTCGCTGGGGTCACTGACTTCACTGCATTCTGATCGATGATCGATGTGCTGCTGTTCTCCACACCCGAGTAAGTTACTATTACTACGCTGGACTCATCTTTCCAGAAGAATTCTCTCGACGTCATATGCCCCGGCCTTCATCGAGGGGACCCGCCTACCCGAACCAAGTCCGATGCAATTAATTGCTGTCTCCTAGTTGAGTGTCCTTTTATTTAACGCCGAGGGAGACATTCCCGCGGAAATGGGTACGCTAAGGGATCAGATGGAGCCCGCACGGAACCACTCCGAGACAGGTCCGCGGAGAAGTCGAACGTGAATCTCTCAAGAGCGAAAAAGGGAGGAGGAATCTGGTCCTTGTGACATTGCGACCTTTCCGCTCCGAAGACGTCAGTGCAACCGAACACTGCTGTGGAGTGCCGAGAATATAGTTGACGTCCATCGATCCATCGAGAGGCGCAACCGGCATGGGTCAGCCCTGTCCTCTACTCACACGCCCTCTACTCGTACACGATGAGTCTGGGGTACCAGTCTCAGCATCGACATGTAACCCCGGCAGAGCATGGTCCCATCTTCGCGGAACGCATATTCTAGGAATTCCGGCTGGCCAAATTTCCTTCAGGCGATCCGTGGAACTCCCCGTTAAACGAGCACAGAAGATAAGAACGCATGCGTCACACTTCTAGGACGGCATCGACATGCTTCTTTATCTTATCCTTCCCGGCTAAACATCAGTATACATGAGGAACGGAGGCTCGTCCATGTCGCAGGACGCCCACGTCCACGCCGCACTTGCATGATAAATCATGAGGGGCGTCCAGTCCTTGTCATATGATGCCGGAGCAAAGAGTTTAGGGTCGTGGGTCCTGATCCTCTCGACCGCATCGGGTGAGGCCAGGGAGAGGAAGTGCTCTCGATTCGACCCTTTCGGTAGGGCACTGAATATTCAAGGTCAGTGCACCGGAAACGCCTAGGCGGGCCTCTTGCAGTTTTGAGGAATTCAAGAATTAGGAAGTGAAGAATTAACTTACAGCGCGTTGCCAAATAGCCCGTGGCACAAGCTTGGCTCCTTGATGAGTATCCCGCGTCTCCAGACGAGATCCTGCGCCTTGGTGATGGCGTCGTCAATCTCGCCCTGCAGATTCGGGAAATGCGGCCGCAGCGCTCGGAGCGACAATATAAATCCGGGTGCCCCGTGGCACCACTGCACCAGCTTGTTCTCCTTGCCTTCGCGCATACTGGACTCGCTCGATGGCCAGTTGCCGTCCGATCCCTGCAGGTCCAGGAGATCCTGCAGCCGGTGATCCAGCTCCGGCGCGAGCTCCGGTCTCGTGAGGACGAGCTGCGTGATGATTCCAATCTCACCATGGGCGGCACCGAAGTACCGCTTGCCGTGCCACTCCCAGTTTCCGCGGCCGTCGTCGTCGGCGTCGAGGACCATGTCGGAGAGGCGGTTGATGGCAGAGTTGAGGAAGGACTCGCACCCAGGGACCCAGTGCCTGATCATTCGCAGCATGTACAGCGCCCCGGCCCGGCCGTAGACGATCTCACAGCTGAAGGGGTCACCGGGTACGGGGGGGTACGGTCCCAGGAGCATGGGTATGTTGGTGAGGAAGTCCACGACGTCGTCATTGTTCCCGGACAAGCACGCACGAACGGCCTCGTACGCCAGCTTTTCGCACGCAAGCCCGCAATTGCCCTTCGATAGGACCAGGTCTCCGCGCGAACCCTCCATGTACTTTGTCGCCCAAAAGCGCAGGTCGTGGCTCAGGACGCGCAAATCCGGATATGAGGCGGATAACTGCAGGAAGAGGTAGGCGAGGCCTGTGTAGCCACTGAAGAGACCGCCGGACTGTCGCGATGTGTACTGTTGGAGGGGAGGGGTACTTTTGAGTATCTTTTCGAGGGAAGCCTTCAAGAGCTCTGACGGCAATGACGCCAGTGCCTGCACCGGCATGTTGTTGGCGATGTATCGTTCCATCGTCGCATCAACTCGATGCTGCGATCTGCTGTGTGTCGAAATCGATGTGTCCGTGAGAGATTGCGATGAAGATCGGGGAGATGCACCGATACTATGAGAGAGAATAGGAGATGGCGGGATGAAGGGGACGGAGAGATGAGGTCAGGTCATTATATCATTCTCGCGACATCTGTTGGGTGAGTGGCGGCGTCCCTCACCCGCGCAGGGGGGGCCTTCCCCAATCCGATTTCAACTTACAGTGAGTGGGCGATGATCAACGGACAGAGCCTCCGCGACAAATGGCATCCAGCACATACCTTACGCACGACCTACCTATGGAATCACGGTGGCAACAGCGAATTTGACAGGTGCAACAATGCTCCGGCGTCCATCACGCCCTGAGGCCTGGCGGGGCGCCCGTCTGTCTGTGGGGATGCGAGGCCCGGCCCCGGGGTGGAGACGCCGTTACGTTTGCCGGAGGTCTGTCCTGGGCTCTCCTGGGCCCGTCGCCACGGGGAGACGAAACACTCAGGGCTGATTGGGATCGACTCCCGCCTTGGCGTGCAGAATTGTATTGTCTCCTTCGTTCTTGCCGCATTTTTCAACACGCATGTTGAACTCGCTCAATTGATTGGTGGCCTGTTGGCTGGGCCGGAGGTCTTGCTCCTGTTCCTGGAGGGATCATAGAATTTCGATACCTTCCGGGTAGGTACCCACTTTCTCATCCGGAGCAAAGCGATTGACAAGCCCCACTAAAAATGGCCGCTTCCGGCAGAATGACGACATAGAGTCGTCGGGGCCCGCAGACGACCTCATCCTTAGCAGGCTTCAGCGAACATCAGGCCTACTTCAGCTGTTGGTTCCCTAGTTATTGTGGAAGCTGGAGCCCACCAACAATAGAATCACATTTCGTCACCAGCACCATCACCATCGCTCATCCTGCACTCCAAACCCTACCATTATAGCTGGAACCCGCGCTTCGGAACTGCTACAGCATCGCATCATTGCTGCTGATTGACGGGACAGCATCCTTTCACCATGGACTCGGACAGCTCCTCTCAGCCCTCCAAGAGAAGTCGCGTCGCCGACTCGGTCAGGAACAACGCGCGCGAGGTCCTGTAAGCTAGCTTTGCATCGCTCCAGCATCCGACGGCAATATGTGCTAACGCGCGTATCCAGCAAGGAAGACTATGGCAAGGCCAAGGGCGTAGCTCTCGAGGCGGCTAAGAGCCGAGCCTGGTTCTATCCCATCAAGGTGTGCTTTCATTCTTTCCCGGGGAATTTGTGCCTGCTGTCGGGTTGGAATGTGAATGATAGCTGACTTGAACCATCACAAGGGGATCTTCTACTTCCTGTCCCATCGTACCCTCTGGAAGCCGTTTCTCTCGCGGCTTCCCCAGTACATTGCCCTCTACGGGAGTGTCGTCGCCGGCATGTTCACCTTCACCTACCTGCCGCAGCTCGGAATCCTCGTCTTCGTCAACGGCCCCTTCGCCGTCGTCACCACCGTCTTCCTCGTCCTCAATGAGAGCGCCACCATTGTAAACATGGTCTCGCGCAACTTCCTCCTGCGGGACACGCTGCTCGACACATTCGACGGCACTCTGCTCTCGCGCAACAAAACGGAAATGGTCCGGGAGGGACGCGAGGTCAAGTCGGGAAGCGACCCCATCACTAAGCTGGGCAAGTCCCTCAAGAGTCCGTTTGACAGGTTCAGCCCCAAGGCGATTGTCCGGTATTTTATGTATCTGCCCCTCAACTTTATCCCCGTGGTGGGCACCGGCATTTTCATCTTCCTCCAAGCTCGCGGGCGCGGACAGGGAGTTCACGACAGAGTGAGTATTCAACGACCCGCGTTTCATACATGTGAAGTTGCGATGATCCCGAACTGTAATTGGCTAACTCGATTTAATAGTTCTTCCAACTCAAGAAATGGTCGTCTTCTCAGCGATCGGATTGGCTCGAGAAGCACGTGGGACCCTACACAGCGTACGTCAACCGAATCACCGCGTATCACTAACTGCGGTGTCTTCCATCGAGGACTGCACAGGTGCCGACTAACAACCAACCATAGATTCGGCCTCGTTGCTACTCTCCTCGAGATGGTGCCTGTTGCGTCCATGTTCTTCACTTACACCAACGCTGGTGGGTTCCCATTTTCCACCATAGGCCCGGCGTGACACTGACATCCCTCTAGTTGGCGCCGCTCTCTGGGCCGCCGATATTGATGCGAACGATGAGTCAATGACGGATGAAAAGGCGCCCAGCTTCCAAGGCGACAGCCCGCACGAGACCGGAGTCACTGACAAGACGGAATAGGCTGGGAGCGGACCAGCCTTACACCCCGGGTTTCAAAACAGGAGTACCGTACCTTTGCGCTAGGGTAGGTCAGTTAGTTATTTCGATGGCTCAAATGCAAGTTGGACATACAGATAGATAGATCCCATCAAAGGCTATGAATATCTGCTACTCACAGGTCGTTTCTGTTATCGGAGCGTGTATTTCAGCCTCTTGGGTAATGTGAAGTTGTTTAGGATGGCATCCAAGACTAGACCTACTCCCGAGTCCTGGGAGTCGCGATTCCAAACCACAACGACCATGTCCTGACGACCAGCTGGTTCTTCATTAGTACCTACCTGGTTAGCAAGTGTCCCATCTCTAGCCGGCCTTTACGCCACACATGAATTTCTTCCTTTTTTCCGGATCCTGACACGAGGCGCTATAGCTGGTCTGCAACGAAATCCGTCGCAGCTCCTTTGATCAGTGATCCTGGGTGCCAGTGCGGGCGTATCCCCGTCCAGAGTACGGACCTCTCCGGCGAAACGGAATAATCACTTTGTCGTGTTGGATGTCGAGGAGGACTAAAAAAATCAGCCCTCCGAGATTCTGTAGCAATAGCTAGTTGTCAAGCGATACCCAGCGAGCTTGCGACAGGCGAACCTACGCCAGGACTGGGGACATCTATGTGGAGGCTGCCAGAACAGAACTGACGTTCGGGTTCTCCGAGAGGTCTCGAGTGTCCTCGTACCGGCGGGTGAATTCTGCCGCTGCGCTTGGTTACGAGAGGTTGAAAGCAACTGGGAAAACTGCGCTGGAGGTTAGGGAGGTAGCCAAGTGGCTGCGCAGCTCCCCTAGGCTCGTACAATTAGGTACCATGGCATTTTCGAGCTAGATTGACCCCTGGGCATTATTTTAGTGCCTTCGTATCCCGTAGCGCATGCTACAGTGGTCCCATGGAGTTTGTGTGGTTGCATTGATTATTAGAACCATGGACCCTGCATAATTCCAGGTCAACTGAGAGCAGCAAGTCGACCCTGAAACACGGCGGGGGAGCTGATCGGTAGAAAAGCTGGTGCAGTTGCGCTGATGCCCTGGTTCGACGCAAGTGCATCCGGTACCTGATGCTCTGGTGAAGCAAAGCATTAGACAAGAGGCAGCCGGCGGGGGATGGGATGGCCGAGGCTGGTAAGCACTCCAGTGGTGGTGGGCCAATCCTGGCAGAATATGACCGAAAGCTGCTTTCGTGTCAGTTACCTCATGGCGATGGCCCGAGCGTTGAAGATGCCTAATTTTCAAGGCATGGAAGCCTCCAAACGCATTACGTCGCAATCCGGGAGATCCGGTACATGAGGTTCCGCCTCAGTCCGCGGCACCATGCAAGTCACCCTCCTGGCGGCTTCCCCCTCAGCAGTGGGTCGGTCTCGCCACGCAATACGCGCCCCTTCCAGCTTTCTCCATTCCAACCTGATCCTCCCCTTCCATTCCACTTGGAATCAATCCTACTCGTATTGACCATACGCCTTTCTCTTCCATTCAAAATTTCATCAACTTCATCGACTCTCTTTCTTTTTCTTATCTCGTCTATCGACTACTTGTAGACCATCATCGAATCTCCATCGGATTCCACCTCTTGCCGCTTGCGAGCCATCACCCAAAACACCGCCCATCATGCTGTGGAAACAGCTCGCACTCGCGGCAACCGCCGCCGCCTTCCTCATCGTTCCCGAGACCACGGAAGCCGAAAATGAGTTCAAGGCCCTCCCCATGGACGTCAACGCCGAGATCTTCGCCGACGCCGTGGGCCGGTCCGTCGACGTGCCGTGCACCAAGTGCAAGGGCAAGGATACACACCTCAGCATGGACTTCGCTGTCGAGTACGGTACAAAGCTGACCCTCAACGGCTATGAGTTGTACCCCAGCGCCGATCCCTGGCACGGCGACCTGACCGCCACGGTGGTCAAGGGCAACGGCAAGAAGAAGGAGCAGCTGCTGGGCTACAGCCTCGCTGTCGGGCCCCAGGTCTTTGACGAACGGCAGCATCTCGAGATTGTTAATGTCGGCCTCCACATCATCGAGGTCGGCGGCCGCTTCATCGAGGGCATCCCCACCATCACCGTTAGACTCATCAAGGCTCCCACCGGCGAGATCCTCATCGGCGACGTCAGCATGCAGGATGCCGAGCAGTCTGGGTGCACCGACATGTGGTGCCGCATTCGGGACGGCTGGGACCAGGCTTGGAAGGGCCTCAGGAAGGGCTGCGGCAAGCACATGCAGCATCACGGGCACGGAAGCCACAACAGGGTCAAGGCTGAGGGCAAGCACCCCCACCATGGCCGGCCTTCGCACGCCGACCACGACTACAACTGGGGTGAGCTCCTCAAGAACATCGCCGTCAGCGTCCTCCTGCCGGTCCTCACCGGTATCACCGCCGGCGTTGGTGTCGCTGTGTAAGTTTTTGAATTCCCAACCGATCTACCTGTTACGAGCTGCTAACCAAGGGCCAGCTTTGCCATGGGTATCTGCAGCTTTGTTGCCATCATTGTCCGATCTCGCCGTAGAAAGTGCCGCCGTGCCTCTCGTCGCACCAAGACTGTTATCAATGAGCCTGCCGCCGAGGAGGAGAAGACCGGCCTGATGGATTCCCAGGAGGATAACCTGGATGCTCCCCCCCAATACGAGGACCGCCAGATCGGCGACCAGGCCTAAACTACGAACCAGGCATCCTCGATTTGAGTTCTGTACTATCAGGCTCCACGACTCGCTGGCTCGACGCGAGCATACATCGTCACATTAGCGAGGAGAAGAGCCTGTCTCAGAGACACCTCGATCCTTTTTTTTTTTTNTTTTTTTTTTTTCCTTTTCTTTTTGGGCTTGGTAAGAAGGCGTTTTTGGTATGCGAAGAAGAAGATGAGAGACGAGGTACGGGGTACACGAAGTACCTAAGGAGGATGGACCAAGGGTTTTTGGCCGTCTGGGATGATCCATCAACCTCCTCTCCTTGATGCTCTCGATGCAGATGGATGCGCGCGCTTTTGTCTTTTTTTGTCGACCACTATACCCACATTCCTTTTAGTACCTCTTATGGATAGCAAAGATCTTTACACCTCTGACTATCTCGCCATCACAATGGGCGTCGCCTACATCGCAAGGGCTAGTGCGCGCAGCGTGGTGCAAAGAAACTGCGCGGCTAAATTGTCCTAGCTTTTTGGGGAGACGGACATCAGCCGCCCGCGCCTGTGCATCTGCATGCAGCCAGGGATCAACTAAACACCGCACAGTTACAACGCAGTATTGATCCACGTTTCTAGAAGCAGCAAAAGAGGGGGTTGGTGCACTTACAACGAAGCCTCGGTCCATGTCTCTAGAAGCAACAGAAGAGGAGTTGGTACTAATCATAAGCGGGCTCCATAATGTCCCGGCGGGTATTCCAACCGCGCGAGTATCGGTCCGCGAATTCGGACTGGTGATGCGGGGTCCTCGCGCTCGTCATCTTTTGCCCCGAGATCGTACTTAGTTAGCTTGAACCCTAGCGCTGGTGACGCAGGCATTTTATTTTTCTTTCCGCCGTCCCTGTATCTTCTGCTTCTTTTGGCGATTGGATGGGTTTCTTTGTTCGTCGTGTCTGAGAATCCGGCGTCTTTGGATTTTCTATCTTGCGCCTTGGTTGATTAGCTCCTGACACATCGCAGAGGCTACCCTACCCGTCTCGGCGGTCAATAACACGAAGGCCGCACTCCCTACCTACTAGTCAGCCCCGAGTTCGCCGACGTATCGAGTTAACCGCACACGACTCTAGCTGACGCGGTACGATTCGGGAACAGAACAGAGCCCGGACAATGTGGAAGCCACCGCAGTCCCCCACCACGCCCACGGCACCATCGCCCGTCTCCGCCGACGGCCGGCGGCAGAACCCAGGGCGGCGGTTCGCGCAGATTGTGCGGCTCAAGCCCGAGTTCGTTGCCGAGTACAAGGAGTGCCATGCGCATGTGTGGCCGGAAGTGCTCAAGCAGATCAAGGACTGCAACATCAAGGACTGTAGGTTTCAATGTCGATGCCTTTGGGTGAGACGTGATGACGAGACTGACTGACGGGGGTTGGCGGCGGCGGAATGGCAGACAGCATATGGTGGGACGACAAGACGGGGATCCTGTTCGCGAGCTTCAAGTACGTCGGGTACGACTACGAGGGCGATATGGAGAAGATGGCGGGAAATCCCAAGGTTAGAGAGTGGTGGCGGATGACGGACGGGTACCAGGAGAGCATGGTCGAGGGTGCTGTGAGTTCCGAGGCCGGGGAGCCGAGCTGGTGGAAGCCGGTCGAGGAAGTCTTCTACCAGGCATAGGGGTTTGGGACATGAAAAAGAGATGGAAGCATGCAGTTGGAGCGTGGAAGCGGAAGTTCTGGTGAAGAAATCGTTGATGAATGGCCAATGAAAGCATCCAATCCCGTTTGTAGCTCAGATGTGCTGATGCTCGTAGGTCCACTGGGCTTTGCCTACAGTTCGCAGCTGGGGGTAGTACCTAGTCAATGGTTGGCTGAGGACTCGGTTCCACACATTGATTGGGTGTATTATCTTCTAAATGGCGCTCGTGTATCTGCTACTAACATGGACCTAGTACTTGAGACGAGCACATAGCCACTGTATCATTGGGAGTTGAGAATATCTATCAGACGCGACCATGCTGGCAGTGATTGGTCTCCGCCCACCCACATGTTACCTCCATGGTCCCTACCCATGTTGAGGATCAGGCAAGTCGAGAAGGGGCTGCTTTTCTCCATATTACGGGAATGGTAGAAAACAGGGTGGCCTGGCTTCCACGTTGACCCTTCCGGCTGAATCTTCGAAGAGGGCTTGACAATAGCCGGGCTGAAGTCGATCGACTCGAAAAGTTTGGCCTTGCTCCAGCTTGAGGACACGGTGAACAGCGCATTCATTCTTGAGAAGACCGGAAGGTTTCCCGTCTTCCTCATGACGTCGTTGCCTTCGGCGGCCATGGTCAGGAGCTGCGCCTCGGTGGTCTGGGCCACGATCGCCTTGCGCATGTGCAGAGCCAGCTCGCCCAGGCTCTTCTCCCGCGCGTCCGAAGCCGGGCAGGAGGCGAAGACGGCCGCCGGCGAGTTCTGAACGTAGGCGCCGCCCTCCTTGAAGACGGACTTGGCTCGGCCACGTGGGTCGACGGCCATCATCTGAGTGATAGTGCGTGTTGAACTCGGTCCCAAGTTGTGAGCCGCCAATCGTAGGCTTAGCGCTAGCAAGACGTCGCCCTCGGTCACAAAGGGAACGTCCTGGCCCTTGGGGGTGACCCTGGCCAGGTCGTTCCTGGCATTCTGAAGCAGCTTATCCATCACCGTCTTCGGGATGCAGACCGTGCGACGCTCGTGGGACGTCCACCAGTTGTCCCACAGGAAACAGAGCCCCCAAACAGCCATCCTCCACCCGGAGAGTCTCATGTCGGCAATCACATTCGCCTGCGGGGGCGGGCCTTTGTATAGGCCTGCCATCCCGTCGCGGATGCTCATGAACTCGGCCTTGGCCTCCGGTTTCCCGGCCAGGTGGAGCTGCCAGGCGTCGAGGACGGCGCGCAGGCCGCCGGCATCCGTGGTGACGTGGTTGAAGTTGATTGAGACCAGCGTGCCGTCTTCAAAGGTGACGACGTGGAGCGAGAACTGCGGGACGTCCGAGTATAGGTAGTCATCGATGTGCCTTGGGGCGCCTGGTCCGAGACCTAGGGAGGCGTACTCCGACGCGGCTGGGAATATGGCGGGCTTGTCGCCTGCTGCTGGTAACTTGGAGGCCTCGGGATGCTCGCTCATGGAGACATCGAAGTGCTGCTTGGTGAAATAAAGCGATGGCCGCTCCGGCGTGAACGGGGTGGGTATGTGCACCTCGATCTTGCCGTCGGGCTAATACCAGTGGAGGGTTTCACCACCATGTCAGTCTTTTACCTACGCACCAGATTCGCGGCCGCTCTCGCCAAACTTTTCCCCCTCGTACCTTCAGACGGAGTCTTCCACCGAGTTTCCTCCATCCCTCGGATTCGAAGAGTTCGGAGAGCGAGGTGCCCAGCATGTCTGCATCGAGAACGTCGTCGAACCGAAATGTCCACATCAGGGTGGCGCCGCGAAGAAAGGGCATGTCATCCCAGAAATGCACCGGTACCACCTCGTCGGTGGGAACGCGCTCGGGCAACGGCCTCTTGGGCCCGAAGCCCAGCATACGAGCGAGGAAGGCCATGATGGATGAACCTAGATAGGTAGGCAGTCGTGCGGCGGTCAAGAGCGGCGGACCAAGAGAGAGTGGTGGCAAGATATTATCGGGTCAAGTCAAGGCTGCCTCAGGAGGTTTAGAACGGTATTTCTATATAGAAGTACGTACTACTTATAGTAGTACCTTAGTAGTACTCGTATTATGTGGCAATCTCCGTGCATACCGAAACAACAAGGGGTGTCAGGTATTGTAAGCTTACTTGGATCATAGTACCGTTTACGGCCTAGTGTCGGCAGAGCCCAGATTGCAACCTTGCCGCGTCAATAAGCCAAGGACACCATGCGAGCTACTCCTACTGGTGAATGGGTGACTGCGGAGAAGGTACAAAGAGTGGAGGGGATGGATCCATGAGCCGAGGTGGATGAAGCGCGTCGCGAGAAAATTCCGTCCACCGGCACTCAATATTGATCTCAGCACAGTGTAGAACTCATTTCCCACACCGTCCCCGCACTGTTGTGCAGAGCTTCCAGACCTTCAAAGTTCAAAGCTCAGGATCCCGACATGCCAACCTCAACCCTCCACACGACGCACCGTCGCCATGTCCTCGAATCGGCAGCTCTGGCCCCAGGCCAGGCGCCTTAGCCGTCTGGTCGGCCAGAAACGACCGACGCCATCCTCGGGATGCCCATTTTGCTCGGTCCCACCCGCCGCAGCATTTCGTCTGCAGTCCCGACCACGCCGACAGGTCGTATCTCGACGCCATCAATCGAACGCCGCAGCCCCGACGAACCCACGAGCGGAGCTTGAGCACACCCTCGATCTGCTGCAGAAGCAAGCGCCGAACCTTGTTAGCCTATCACGGGTGCAGCTTGCGCTGCAGGGACTGCGACAGAGGGCTGGCGATGAGGCTATCCGGGTGGCCATTCTGGGCCTGGAGGATGGAGACAATGCCGGCCAGACAGCCAAGAGGATCCTGCGTGCGCTCCTCACCGATCCGCTTGTCGATGAACAGTCTTGGGAGAAGGAACTGGATGCCTATGACCCGACGCAGCCGCTCATTGTGCGTGTCAGGTCAGGTGGCCACGAGGCAGGATTCTCGACTCTGGAGAGAGGATCAGCCCTCAATGAGGTTCATATATCCTCGGCTGCACTCAACGGGCTGAATCTAGAGCTTCTTCTCATGGACACGAGTCTCGCCGTCACATCACCCGAGGCCTCGTCCGTTCAGGCTGTCGAAGAAGCCGTCCTCAACCCTGTCGTCGACATCCCCTCCGCCGAAGATCGGTTGTCACCGATGACAACCCCAGTGCACAAGACGCTACTGATTACCAATGGTTTGTCTGGAGCCGTCCACATCTCGGCGCTACCCCCGCCCATTGTAGAAAGCAGTGACACTGTTATGGCAGCGGCCAACATGGAGGGTCTTCCCCAGGAGCTTCTGGACACCCCGTTCGAGGTGGTAGATGTGGCGCTCGCCGAGAAAGCAGTCGCACTCTTTCGACAGGGGCCCCAGCATGCCATGGAGTATGAGCGACTGTGGTCCGCCAGCAACATGCCCACGCTGGTGAAGTGGCTCAAGGCTGATCTAGCAGCCGCCAACGGCGCCGCAACAAAGCCAGCTGTGCGCAACCTCATCGCCGCACTCCTCCAGAGCACCCTCTCTTCTGTCCAAACTGAGGAGGCACGCAAGGTGTCAAAGGCGCTGGCCATCAAGAACCTGCCCGAGGCTGGCGAACTGAACAAGGCACTTGCCGAGTGGGCCCAGAGCGCTCACGCCGAGCTCCAAAGCGAGCTCGACCTTGCCTTTACTGGTCGCCGATGGCACAAGCTCGGGTGGTGGAAACTCTTCTGGCGGGTGGACGACGTGGCGATGCTCACCAACGAGATGCTGAGCCAGCGCTTCCTCCCCACCGCTGAGCAGGAGTTGGTGTACCTCACGGGGCGGATCGCGGGCCCAGCTGGCGAACACCCGACATATCCACAGCCCGTCTCGTCAAAGGACGGGGACAACGGTAATTCAACAAAGCTCGGGTCAGGAGAGATCGCTTCGATCTCTCCGACCTTGCCCAAGTGGCCTGGACATATCGCCTTCACGCGGCGCTATCTCCAGAACGAGACCATACCAGCGCTGCAGGCACTCGCCCAGAAGCTCGTCCTGCAAGCCGTCGGGACAACATCCGTGACGACGTCGCTGGCAGCCCTTCTCTACATCTCCTCCTTCGCCTCCTCGCTCTACGAGGCCGGCGCCGTGGCCGCCCTGGGCATCGTGTACAGCCTGGGCAGGATGCAGAAGAAGTGGGAGGCGGCGCGAGGCTTCTGGGAGGGCGACGTCCGCGAGGAAGGGCGCAAGGCTGTGCGGGCCGTGGAGGGCAGCGTCACGGATGTGCTGGAGGGCAGCAAGGCCATCGAGGATGGGAGCGAGGCCGCGGAAGAGCTCCAGAGGATACGCGAGCTTGTGGCCAAGGCCGAGGATGCGCTTGCTCGGATGAAGTAGCGCATGTGTATATATAAAGCGACCGCAAATAGAGCGGCAAGGTGTAGAATACTGTGTTATATGGCATATGCTGCCTTTACTCCTTTGGTCAGATTTTCGGTCACAGCTCACTTGATATGACCTTCTTGAGCAGAAGTCTCCAAGCTAGTTTTGGTAAACCCAGCTTCGCGAGAGACGGCCATTTCTCTCAAATTTCATGAAACCAGAAAAGAAACCCTAAACGCCATGCAATAAATTTTCCCACCCCGTACCGAATCCACGAAGCCAACCGGACGCATCTCGTCCTCCTCTCTCCTCTCCACCACTGCGTCGACACCTGCTCGGTTACCGCCCCCTGCCACCGGCCCGGGCACGGCTGACAGTAGCCCGACCCCTGGCGAGACCGACACCGCGCCCACGGACGTTGCGGCTGCGGAACATGGGCGCGTTGCGGAGCATGTCCGGGACAATGAAGAAGCGGACGTGGGATCCGCGAATGTACACCTGGTCGAGGTGGGAGACGCGGCCATCGCGGGCGGTGACGGTGATGTCCTTGAGCTGGACGTTCATGTTGTCCTCGGCTGCACGGTCTCGGTTAGTTAAAAGACCAAGTTGGGCGGGGAGGAGGGTGGTGGTGTTTCGTGCCTTCGAGGAGCTTGCCGCGGTAGGTGGTGCCGGAGGTGATTTCGAGGGTGACGATGTGGCCCTGTTTGGGAGTTAGTCGGAGTTTTTTGGTGGGGGCTGGAAGGGGGGAAGATGGACCTCGGCCTCGTTGAGGAGCTTGATCGGGATGCCGATTGTGGACGTCATGGCGGCGGTGGGATCTTGGGGGAGCTGTCGCGTGGGGGGAGTGGGAGCTATTGCGATGCTGGAAATTTATCGCGGCGCGGGTAGGTAGGTAAGGTGGTGTTGAGGTGCTGCTGTAACTCGGATCATTTAAATTTCCGGCTCCACCGTGTGGTATGTCGTTGACACCAACTACCGTAGGCACAACCTCCCAACGGCGTCCTCGACTTCGACCAGGCCTTCCGTGGTATTGCCTACCTGGACGATGGAATTGCGTCAGGATGATCGTCCTGGATGTCTCTCCCGCGAGTTTACTGGTTCATTTGATGGCCACCTTTAGAACCTCATACCGCGGGGCTGCTGGATCAGAGGGATCGTCTGACCTCTGGCCACACGTTCGCGAGAACTGACAAGGCCTGATGTACTGTCCCTGAAATCGGGTTAACTTTAGCTGTCGAAAAGGTACAAGGTACCTCGAATTCTCTCCGCGTTGTAGGACGCACTTCGTTCCATTATACTGCTAGTATGAGGGCAAGTGCCCATCCCGCAGTGGCCCGGCTCATCCAGCTTCTCCATCATCTACAAGCCTGACAAAGCTACAATTACTCGCTATGACTACCCAACATGGTCTCATCATCGAGAAACCGGGTGCTCCATTCAAGGTCGTCGACTCCCTTGAGCGCCCGACGCCGGGAAGCAAGCAAGCGCTAGTCAAGTCCCTCTTCGTGGCCATCAACCCAGTGTACGCACCCTCAAAGCGCAGTAGTGTACGTCTGCTCCAATAGTGCTAAGCATTCCCCCTCTAGCGAGGAGTACATGTCCAAGACGGGTGCGATCACGACCGAGATGCCCGCTGTCCTGGGCTCGGACTTCTGCGGCCTCGTCGTCCAGGACGGACCGGGCTGCAACAAGCTGCAGACGGGCGACTACGTCTTTGGCCTCTGCCGGCTGGGCCGGAATCAGTTCTCCCCGTTCCAGGAGACGTTCCTCGTCGACGAGGACCTCGTGTTCAGGAAGGATGGGCGTATAGAGCCTGAGGCTGCGGCGGGTGTCGGGCTCGGTGTCTTGACTTCGGCGTTGGGAATCGTTGTTGGGGGAAAGAAACCGCTTCCTCATCATGGTATGAAGATTGCTGAGCATGATGAGTGGATTGTTGTGCTTGGTGGCAGTGGCACCGTCGGCCATTATGCTGTCCAGGTATGGCACCGAAGGCCATATGGATCCCATTGTGCTAAGTTCCGCTAGATTGCTCGACTCTGCGGGTACAAGGTGGCCGCTTCCTGCTCGCCCAGAAAGAGTGAAGTCAGTCCTTCCCCCTTCCCCCATCCGAGTCACGCTATCGGTCCCTCCTCGAGCTCACATTCGTGACAGTCAGTCCTGCAACGCGGAGCCAATGCGACGTTCAACAACCGCTCCCCCGTGACCGACCAGGCCGCCGAGATCAAAGCCATCACGGACGGGCACTTCAGTCTCATCTTCGACACTAGCGCGCTGTGCCACGGAGTTGCTCGGGAGGCATTCAAGCACTCCACCGCGGCCGAGAAGTACTTCAGTACCACGGACACGGTGTAAGTGGTAGCTGGATAGCTGAGGATAGGAGCTCCCCCATCTCGCTTCCCCTCGTGGGCCCTAGCGGGATCGCGATGTATCCTGAAGCAGGACTAACCACCACCTAGCACTGAATTCCAGACAGGCTCAGACGTAAACGAGTACCGCGTCATTACCAGTCTGCTCGGTCGAGAGGACGTAAGGAGCAGACACGTCACGGCTGAAGTTGCGAAGATGGTGCCCCTCCTAGAGGCCCATATCGCCGATGGTACCATCACCCCCGTCGAGTACGAGCTGCACGCAGGCGTCGGTTGGGAGATTCTGGCAAAGGCGATTGCACAGTACGAGGCTGGAAAGGTGGAGAAGAAGCTGGTTGTTCGCGTGCAGGAAGGTTGATACGGCGATTTGCCGGATGTAACCATAATGTTGTAGGGAATGGGTATCTATTACTTAGGCATCTCCTGATCAGCAATACTCCGGGTATTCTATGCAAGCATCCCATCTATGTTTCCGATCCCCGCCTCTTTTGCTTCTTCCTCTTTCCTTGAAGCATTTCCCTCTTCTCTTGCTTTCGCACGGCCTTGTCGGTGTTCCCTATCGTCTTCTTCTCATTGCCGCAAGGCCATTTTGCCAGAGCTGCGGCTTCCTCCTCCTCGCTCCATTCACGGGGTAAGACGGCAAAGACAAGATATGACGTGTGCGTCTTGATCTCTGCCTCGGGACGATGAGCTAGCCGACCGCTCAACCAGGGCTTAGGCTCGGTGAGAGCGCCGCTGTGGGTCTGCCCGTTGTCGGCATCGGTACCTGGCGTGTCGGTATCCATCTGTTCAGCGCCCGCCTCAACTTTCACGTCCACCTTCGGTTGGTTCTGGTGGAATTGTTGTGTCTTCCGATTCACCTCCCGCAGTTTGCTGACTGACTCCATCACGTCGGCAGGTGTCGTGTTGAAGCCCTTGTCTTTCGGCGCGTTGAGCCCGACCTTGTCGCGGACGACATTGATCCGGCGGTTGGCTATCTCCACCATGTCGACTTCTATCCAGCCTTGCTTTCGCAGCTCGGTCACTGTCTCCATGACCTGCTCGATGCATGGCGAGAAGGTGCATATGTGTACGCTCTTCTTCGGATCAAGCGGTGATGTCCACGAGTCGTCTTGCTCAAGCTCTCCGTTTTGTGCTCGCTTCCGCCTCGATAAATGGCGAATGGCTTTCCATGGTGCGGGCAGATCAAGGAACACGGCGGTGGCTTCCGGAGACTTGCCGTCGACGAGGAAGCCGTCCTCGTAGACATCCCTATGCCGGATCTGGACGATCCCGTCGAGGTGATGGCCCGTAATCTCCTCCTGCATTTTGTGAAAGCGAGCCTCGTTGAATTCGAAGCTGAACACCTTGCCCTTCGCGTCACCGTCCTCCTTGGGATACCCATTGTACACGGCTCGCGCCGATGCGTGAGTGAAGCTCCCACTGCCCGCGCCGGCCTCAATGATCCTCGTCCCGGGACGCGCTCGGATGCGCGAGAGGATGTAGCTGTAGTCGGGGGTGTAGACGACTTGTGTCCGGTGGGGCAGAGCGCTTGTCCAGAGCTCGGGTGTGGGTCGCAGGAGGTGTATGAAGCCGCTGGAGGCTACAATGGGTTTCTTTGCCGGCTCGTTCGTCGGAGCTTTGTCGTCCTCGTCCTTGACCGGGGTAGCTTGACGGGGGGTATCCTGACCCGGTGTCTCCTGACCGGGTGTGGACGTCTCCTCGCCGGTAGTCTCCCTCCGTCGCTTGCGTCCTCTAGACCCCGTGTCGACAGCGGAGGCGCGTATTTGGGAGCCCCATGGCACGTCGAGCAAGGTCGAGTGAGGGAATGAACCGAACCGGGTGTTTAGTACAGCTCCCTCTGCGTATCCGTCGACAGCTCCTTTGGACTGTTCGAGGGTGATGGGCTGGTACGTGTCGCGAGCGAGCAAGACGATGGCGAGATCTCCGGGGGCGGTACGCTGACTCGGCTCGAGGAACGATGATGGCTTCGACATGGTGATCCCAGTGCTCATGTGGGACGATTGAAGAGGCCAATGGCTGGGACGAGATCTCGGGTGTTGGTGGTGGTGGAGAGGTTGACGGGGTCGCGTGGTGTACGGGATACCAGAGATGGGAAAACCTTTGGTCACGGCAGCAGCAGCACACCCCTGCCCCACCATTGCGGCCTTGGTGAGGGGCACCTGCAGACAATAATTCAGGGAAAGGCTGCATTGCCGTGTTTGGCTGTTGTTGTTGGCATTGAATACCTTACAGCTACAGTACTACTACTCAACTAGTAGGCAGTACATACGTGACTCAAGCCGCCCTCCACCAAACCACCTCCCCTCCTCGCATCTTGCATGTCGTTGCGCCGTCTCCGCCTCTGCGCACCCTTGCCCTTCCTCTCCTTCCCTTCGTCTCTTGTCTTCTGAATGAATCTTTTCCAGCGCCTTGCACGGTCACGAATCCCAACTGCCGCCCGAACCGCGATCCGCATCCGCTCCCTTCGAGGGTATTCGACGAGCTCTCCTCCACCCGCAATGGAGCCGTTGAAGCTGTACAACTCCCTCAGCCCCGGGAACCCCGTGCCGTTTACTCCCATCGAGCCGGGCAAGATCTCCTGGTACGCCTGCGGACCGACCGTGTACGACAAGAGCCACCTCGGCCACGCGCGAAACTATGTCTCGACCGACATCATACGGCGCATCCTCATGCACTACTTTGACTACAAGGTCAACTTTGTCATGAACATCACGGACATTGATGACAAGGTGACGCCAACTGTGCGGGTTTGTCCGGGGTGCTCTGGAAGACTGACGTTGGCCGGCAGATTATCATCAAGGCACGGCGTCAGCGATTGCTCGACCTCGAAAAGAAGAAGACGTACTCGGCCGACGAGCTCCGCGCATTGGCCCTCGCTGCTTTCCAAGCGTACGCCAAGAGCAGCCTGCCGTTGCTGCTGAAGGAAGGGGAGGAGCTCACCGAAGCCAACTATGCCGAGCGCAGAGCGGCGGGCTACGGCAAGGTGTTGGCAGGTGGCACGATTACAGGAGAAGGGAAGCCTGGCGACGATGAGGCCAAGGTCAAGATGCACATTGGAAATATGGACGCCGCGGCCGAGGCCATCAAGAAGGGCGAGGTTTTCCCCGGCGCCGACGACATCCTGCTCCCGTACCTCGACTCGCTGTACAAGGAGACCATTGATACCGCCGACCAGACCATGTTCACGGATCTTACCCAGAGCATGGAGAAGCTATTTATGGATGATATGGACGCCCTCAATGTCCTGCGGCCGGATGTCATTACCCGTGTCACCGAGTATGTTCCGCAAATCGTCAAGTTCGTGGAGGGTATTGTGAATAAGGGCTTTGCATACGAGGCTGAGGGCTCAGTATACTTCGACATTGCGGCGTTTGAGAAGGCGGGAAACACCTATGCCCGACTGCGGCCCGACAACAGGAACGACGAGTCCTTGCAGGAGGAGGGCGAGGGCTCCTTATCCAAGAACCTGGGCGGGAAGAGAGGCGCCGGAGACTTTGCGCTGTGGAAGAAGTCCAAGGCCGGCGAGCCTTACTGGTCCAGCCCGTGGGGCAATGGAAGGCCGGGATGGCACATTGAGTGCTCTGTCATGGCGTCTGACGTGCTCGGCTCGCGCATGGACATTCACTCTGGCGGCATCGACCTGGCATTCCCGCATCATGACAATGAATTGGCGCAGAGCGAGGCCTACTTTTGCGAGCATGGCAAGGGCGAGCACACCTGGGTTAACTACTTCCTCCACATGGGTCATCTGTCCATCTCGGGGTCCAAAATGTCCAAGTCTCTGAAGAACTTTCAGACGATCCAGGATGCCCTGGCAACGACCTACACCTCGCGCAATATGCGTGTGGTGTTTCTATTGGGGAAGTGGAACTATGGGGTTGAGATTTCGCCAGACATGCGATCCCAGGCCGACAACTGGGAGACCACCATTAGCGTAAGTATTTCAGCCCTGTATCTTCCGAGGGAGGCTTTATTATTGACACTGGCAGAACTTCTTCACCAACACCAAGTCCTGGCTCGCAGAAGCCGACGTCACTGGCGGAGTCAAGGCGCTGTCTTTGGACGGAGACAGGCCCCAGGAGGGGCTACTCGCAGAGCTTGAGCAGGCCAAGAGCGAGCTCCACGCCGCCTTGCTGAATTCTTTTGATACCCCCCGTGCTATGCTTGTCATTCTCAAGCTCGTCAACGCGACCAATGTCTTCCTAAAGGACAACAAGGACGTCAATCTCGCCGAGGTAGAAGCTATCGCCAGGTGGATCACCAAGATCGTGGGCATCTTTGGACTGGACGCCAACGCGGAACCCCCCTATGAGGGCATCGGTTGGGCGTCCCCCATCTCCGCGGATGTCGACCCGAAGACGGCTGTTGAGCCCTACGTCTGCGTTCTCGAGCGCATCAAGGCCGATGTCAGTGCACTTACACTGTCCAACGGTGAGGCGATGCCTGCCCTTCTCGCGCAAGATCCCGTGTCCGAGTTCGAGTCACTCGCCCAAGCTGGCTCACGCGATCTTGAGAAGCTGGCACTGCCATATCTCCGCGCAGCCTCCAAGATCCGAGATGAGCTCCGGCGCATCGTGTCCTCGCAGAGCCCCGAGACGAAAAAGGCGCTGCTCTCCCTGACGGACCGGATACGCGACCAGGACCTCACCAACCTGGGCGTCTACCTGGACGACCGGCCGGACAATCAACCCTCTCTCATCAAGTTCATCCCCGCCGCCGAGCTCATCGCAGCAAGAGAAGAGAAGGCAGCTCTACTAGCAGAGAAGGCGAGAAAGAAGGAAGAGGTGCGACTTGCCGCGGAGAAGGCGAAGCAGGAGGCCAGGGAGAAGGCCAAGGTCCCGCCCGAGGAGCTCTTCAAGAATGACGAGCGGTACGGCGCGTGGGATGAGCAGGGGCTGCCGACCAAGATGAAGGATGGCAGCGATGTGCCCAAGAGCCAGCAGAAGCAGCTGAAGAAGGCGTGGGAGAAGCAGAAGAAGGCGCATGAGGATTTGAAGGCCAAAGGTGGGCTATAGAACTACATTGTAGAAGGGGGTCTATGGTAAACGGATGCAATATCGTTTGCCCGGCAGCGTTTATGAGGATCTCATGTGTCTGTTCCCTTTGAGCGGATTTTTCACTTGAAATCTCGCTGTGCTTGGAAGAAGCGTTGAGTGAGTTTTCAGGGATCGTGGGTATGAAAACCCCCCGAGAGGCAGGCCGAACATGGGGTACGCGAGGCTCGACGACGGGACGGCCAGCGTCGGCCGGCCAGACAACATTCCTCGACGAGCGACTTCGCCGTAATCCGTGTTTTCTCGGGAGCTGTGCGGGGCTTGGGCTTAAACCTGAACATGACAGCATCATCACCATCATGAATTGAATCACTACCATTTTAGGCCCGCCGGCGAAAGCTACGGGGAAATTCACAGCGGGTTTGTACTTCCACGAGGTCTAGAAAGATCCAGAGGTCAAGTCTGAAAGGTCAGGTTGTTCCGCTAGTTGAGCCTCACAGCCTATTATGACGCTGCTGAGGATAAACTGTTACCGTAGTTACTTACACGTAACCTTCGACGAGGTGCGCTCGCCACAGGATGCGTCAAGGGTGGACCTTGATGAACGTGGGCTCTGGGGAACCCCTCTCTTGAGACATTTATCACTTACCTGTCCATATTCGCCCCCTCCTGCATGCCGGTGGACTGAACCCACCAGGGAACGGGGGCTTGATCCTCGAGTACCGGAGGCGCGCGAGCGGAGTTATTACTCGGCGGCATTTTTTCATCTACCAGAATACGAGTTTCGGTGTGAACACTGGTGTCATCTTTGACGAGCCGAATTGCTTGTCGACGTCCTTTGAGCTACCTTTTTGTCTGTCGGGTGCTGCTTGCTCGGTCCGCCCTTTAGGAGTGACCAGTGACCACATCGAGTTGACGCTCTCCAAGATGGCGTCACCAACGCCGAGGACAGCGGGCCCCGTGGGTGGCAAGGCTTCACAGCCCGAGAGGCTAGTCGACGATGCATCGCCCGACCCCGAGAAGCGCGGCGTCGCAAGCATGAAGACGGAGGGACCACCGCCCCCCGTCGCGGCGGTCCACGTCGGCCTCTCCCAGGTCGACGACACCACCGTCTTCTACAACCTCAACAAGGACAGATTCGGGCCGCTGACCCCGGAGCTGGAGCGCCGGATTGTGCGGAAGAACTTCTGGTGTCTCCTCTGCCAGACGTGGTGGATCGCCTTCCTCATCCACCTGGACAAGTCGACGCTCGGGCAGGCTGCCACCATGGGCATCTTCACCGACGTGGACATGTCCAAGGCGCAGTTCAACAGCCTCTTCGTCGTCTTCTACGCTGGGTACCTGATCGCTCTGTGGCCTGGCGCATGGCTGTCGCAGCGTGTTGGGCAGAAGTGGTTCATCACGGGGTCGCTCCTGATGTGGGCTTTCCTGCTCGGCATGCATCCCCTCGTTAAGACGGGCCGGCAGCTCATTGCCCTGCGCTTCATCCTGGGACTGGTCAGTGTCCCAGAGCCTCCCTATATACTCCCGTCTCCCGCATGGTTAGGTTGTGCCGAGAAAGCTTATCCTTGCAACACGCACCTGTCGTAGTCAGAATCCCAGATCATACCAAGCACAACCGTCCTCCACCAATCCTTCTTCGGCCCCTGGAAGAGTCCCTGGGTCCAGCTCCTCTGGTGGGCCGCCGGCAGCTTCGCCAACGTGCTCCTCACCATGGTATCGTACCGTCTCATAACCGACGAGAGCGACAGCCCCCTTGTCGGCGGACTCCTATCATGGAAGTGGCTTCACATCATCTGCGCGGTGCTCACCTTTGTCGTCTGCGTCCCTCTCATCATATTCCTGCCCGAGTCCCCCGTGGACGCCAAGTGGCTGTCCACCGAGGAGAAGGTGCATACTATTGCTGCCATACGCGCGAGCCACTCCGGTATTGCCAACTCGACGTTTAACTGGACGCAGGCACGTGAGGCCTTTACTGATGTCAAGAGCTGGCTGTTCATGTTAGTGGCTGCTGGCCCTTTTTACAGTACTTCGTCACGCGATATCTAATTCGTGAGCTGATTTCGTTGTTGAGGCAGATTCCATATGTTCTTCAACGAGCTCCCCAATAACACGTCGCAGCAGCTGCCGCTGATCCTCGTGGGCTTCGGCTTCACACCTGCTGAGAGTGCTCTGCTTAACACGGCCAAGCCTCTCATCGGCGCCTGCTTTCTGGTCATCTCGGCTTTCCTTCTGTGGAGGACAAAGCTGGGTACGGGGTATACATGCGCCATATCGTACCTCCCTTGCCTGATTGGGGGCGTCATTGAGGTAGATGCACCCCCCTTAGCCCGACCAATACACATGATACTGACACTGCTGAAGCTCACGGCACCTTGGTCAAACAAGGTGGCACTCGTCGTCGGCACCCAGATATCCACCTTTAAGCCCTCGTACCTCCTCACCCTGTCATGGACAGGAACTACGACAAGGGGCCACACGAAGAAGCTCGTCGTCCTCTCTAGCTGTGTTGTTTCCGCCGCCGTGGCAAACATGATCTCCCCGGAGTGAGTCGCATCCCATCACTATGCCTCCCCACTCATACTCTCCAGGGCGCGAGGACGAGAAGCACTGACGTACGAAAATCAAAATAGGTTCTGGCAAGAACGGTACAAGCCGCGATACACCCTCCCCTGGGCCTTCATGACAGCCTGCTGGGTCATATCGCCGAGCCTGTGCCTCTTCATACGCTTCTACCTGAGGCGCGAGAACAAGAAGCGGGAGCTCTACCAACAGGCGAACGGCAGTTTGGATGACACGGGGATGCTCGATACCGGCAGTCAAGTGATCCAGGTCAACGACGAAGACTTGGACCAGACGGACAGACAGGATCTAAGATTTATATATCCTCTCTAGGCTAAAGATGCCTTGCTTCCAGTTGGGACGGTGGTCCATCTACTAATGGAGTCTGGTGTGATGCGTATAGACTTACATGACCACGATAGATATATACACGCATGTACATAGCGACGGCAGCTCACTTATGTCACCTCCAGAGAACACGGAATAAAAAAGATCAATGACTTTACTTATGAAAATAAAGCCTATACCTAGTAATTCCGGAAAGAATTCCGTGGTAAATTCATTTCCTCAGGTACCTAGGCTCTGGTGCTCGTATAAGTGCTGCAGGGTAGGTAATAAAGCGAGTCGGTAGTTGCCGGCACCCCGCCATCCTCAGTCATTGTCCAGTTCCTCAGCCAGCACCACTTCAAACACCAAAAAGCCATCTGGAAAAGTACGATTACCAACATCTGCCTCTGCCATTTCCAGCTTCCGCATCTATCTGTCTACCTGTATCGCTTTTTGCCGCGGAGCCTTCCCCCCCACACCATGGCCGCGTCCACCGCCCACCGGCGCCTCCTCCAGGAGTACCGCGCCCTGACCAACAATCCGCCCGAGGGCATCACCGCCGGCCCCATCTCCGAAGACGATCTCCTCCACTGGGAGTGCCTCATCCAGGGACCTGAGGGCACACCCTTCGAAGGCGGCGTCTTCCCCGCCGAGCTCAAGTTCCCCAAGGACTACCCGCTCGCCCCGCCCTCCATGAAGTTCCTCGTCGACATCTTCCACCCAAACGGTAACCGTCTAGCTCTCCATCTACCTAAACACCCCCACCCCCTCCCTTGTCTTCTGCTGTTGCTGACGAGGTCCGGGCCGCAGTCTACTCGAGCGGCCTGGTCTGCATCTCCATCCTGCACCCCCCCGGCGACGACCCCAACCACTACGAGCACGCATCCGAGCGCTGGTCCCCGATCCAGTCCGTCGAGAAGATCCTCATCAGCGTTATGAGCATGCTGGCCGAGCCCAACGACGAGAGTCCGGCCAACATTGACGCCGCCAAGATGTGGCGCGAGAGGAGGGACGAGTACGAGCAAAAGGTCCGCCAGGGCGTCCGCGCCATGCTGGGCCTGTGAGAATGGCGACGTAGTACGTGCACCGTACATACCTACCTAGGCACGCAATTCGGAACCGACAAGCGCGTTGTTTTTTTAAAAAAAAAACTTGGGCGGGTAGAGAAAGGCGC
Source organism: Hapsidospora chrysogenum ATCC 11550 (assembly GCA_000769265.1). Lineage (NCBI taxonomy): Eukaryota > Fungi > Ascomycota > Sordariomycetes > Hypocreales > Bionectriaceae > Hapsidospora > Hapsidospora chrysogena. Next base: position 162,672 of record JPKY01000018.1, read on the forward strand.
TTGGTGCATGATCTTTGGCATAATTTGGCATTTATAAATATTCAAGACGATCAACTTTAGGGCAGGCAGCATGGCGTGGTGTTGTACTACTATAGCAGTGTAGCTTATGCTTCATTTATTCAATGGGATTCAACGTCAACCTCGTGCATTTCGGTGCCCGTCCCCTAATTCTTATGCTCTACAAACGCTCTACGCTTCGCTTCATGTCCTTCGTCATCACACTCATAGCCCGTTCTCTGCCTTGAACTTGTCCCAGCTCTCGTTCAGCGTGCTAAACACCAATCCCGCTATCAGCCGAACCTCGGTGTTGGCATCTTGCGGCAGCTACATCTGGGGTCAGCAACAACAACCGCACACAATGGACCAAGAGTGTTAAACATACCTTGTCTGGGTGCGTCTTGGCAATCGCCTTCATGTAGGCAATCTTGACCTTATTGGCCATGACCAGCTCGTGCATGCCAACCTTCTTCCACCCACTGTCCGGCCAGAGCACCTGGTCCAAACTCCCAAGCAGAGCACGAAGGTTATCACGCTTGCCGTCGCGCCAGGCAGAGATTCGGGCGTCGACAGACTCGGAAAGCGCGAATTTCTCGTCGTCCTCCCTGGCTGCCGCCTGGTTCGCCTCCCGCAGCCTCGTGACTGCCTCCGAGTCCTTCTGGGGCGCCAGGTTGGCAGTTGCAGAAGGTCTGGGTCGCGGTTTGGTGGCAGGTGCTGATGCTGGTTTAGGTTTCGGGGTGATGGCGTCCTGACACCGCTGGCGGCCCTTGATCGCGTTGGCGCCGCCGACACCACCCTCGACGCACAGCTGCCAGACTGTGCCAGCCTCGCTCCACTTCTCCATCTGCTCCAAGGCCTCGGCCTTGCGACTGAGAGCCTTGCCGTACAGATCTCTCATGTCCCGGTTCTCGTCGTGGCCATTCTCAGTAGCCACAGCCACAGTCTCGCCCTGCCCATTTCCAGCCCCGATAAGCCTGATAGCACGGTCGGCATCATCGACGGCCTGCTTAGGTTCACCGGTCTTGAGGGCCGTCAACGCCCGATTTGTGAGCAGCAGGATGGCTAGAGGGTGCGTGGGAGGAACAGCCGACAGCGAGGATGAATAAGCGCTGTGGGCTGACGCGTAGTCGCCACGCTTGAAGTGTGCGGTCCCCTCCAGGCGATGCCGCGTTGACTTTTGCAGCGCGTCAGGAGATATCGGTGGTACTTGCCGGGTAGGTCTGGGTAGCGCGGGGGATGATGGCTTGGGCGTGGGACGCTTTGTGGCTGGCGGGGTTGGGCGCTGCGCAGGTCGTTCTGGAAGTGGTTGGGAAGGCCTCGGGGCGTCAGTGCCAAACAGGAGGTCGGGTTCTGCCTCAGGCTGCTTGGCTGGGGCTGGCGGTGCTTGCCTCCGTCTCCGGTTGGGGCTGCTATACGTAGAAAGGTCGTCGTCGGCCTTGAGTCTGTTTAGTTTTGCCTTGGCGTCGAATATTGCTGGCGGAGCAGATTGCTGCTGCCAACGGGGTACTGGGCTGTTGCGACTCGAAGATGGCTCTGACGGCTCCCTTTGGCGTGAGTTGGATGCAGGTCGTGCCTCTGTAGGTTGTCGGCTTCTGGAACGAGAAGGTTGAGGCCGTCCACCAGACTCTAGCATGAGCGCCTCGTCAGTAGTAGACTCGACACGCTTCCCAGATCCTGATGCTTGGCCTTGTTGGGCGTCCCTCATCCACTTCGGCTGATTGGGATCCCCATCCTGCTGCAGATCCGCCACCGCCTGCTGCATCCTCTTCTGGCCAGTCTTCCACAGTGAGTTTGCCGTCTTGAACAGGCTATTTCCCACCGCGGCAGCTGTCTTGGTAATGTCGGGTTCGCCGCCAGCCAAGGACCTGCTGCTTCTCCGCTCGGGTTCCCGAGATGCGGACGAAGAGCTCCGTCCTTGAGACTTCTCCTTGGCTTTCCGGTGAGCGTCGTCCAATAGCCAGTTTGCAGCCGCCTGGACATTAATGCCGGCACCGCTCTCCGACAAGCCACGTCGGGCGTCCTCGGGCGAGAATCCGTAGTCTACGAGTTTTACAACTGCTTTATCGAAAGCGACGTCCTCAGGTTGTGCTCGGTTCTCGGCCGGGCGACGGCGTTCTGCCTGACGTTGCGGAGGGGGCGGGGCGTCGTCATCTGAGCTCGAGTCGTTCTCCTCAATAGGCTTTCCAGGCTGTGGCTGTGGCTGTGGCCGGGTGGCAGACTGCTGTTTGCGAATTTCCTCGACCGGCTTGGCCAAGTCGCCCAGGAAATCGTCATCATCAGCTGCTTGTTGCTTCGGTGGTGCTGAGGAGGGCGGCTTGATCTCGTTGAGACCAAATGGATCGTCGTCATCGAACGTCGTTGCTCCACCACTCGGGTTGTCCGTCGCACCCCAGGAGTTGGGGTCGCTCAGGTCCAGGGGAGTCTTATTTGCCGGAGTCGACCGTTGTGATTCAGGCGGTGGGAAGTGGCTAGCATTATCGACCTCGGTGTCTTTGTTGAAAGCCGCAAAAAGATCGTCATCGTCGTTCTTGGTGCCATTCGACGGGGCCGGCTGGTGAAATGCAGGACTCGACGTCGCCCCCCCTCGAGATCCTAGCGTGTCCCAGAACTGCCCGTTGCCGAATTGAGCCTCCGTCTGCTTCCTCTTCTCCTCCTCCTTCCTCCTCTTCTCAGCTTCCAGCTGCGCCTGTCGCTCGGCGAGGCTCTGATTCTGGTTCGATTTGGACGGGCCAAACTTCACCAAGTTGCTGAAGCTATCCTGAGCGGACTTCGCGGGCGCCGGCTTCGAGCCCGAGCCCGACGAGACCTGGGGCTGCAGCGGCGTGCTACGACCGGACGAGAAGGCCGAAGGGGTGGGCTGGAGAGTCGAGAAGGACGGGGGGTTCATCGGCGGGGGCTTGGACGGGTGGCTGTTGGTCTTGGAAGACCAATCGAGCCCCGAGAGATCATCCATCTTGAACCGAGTGTGAAAGGGCGGGTGCTTGTATCATAGTCGGGTGTCGTGGTCGGTCAAATCATCCATGGCGTTTGGAGACTTGCGCTTCGGGGGGCTCGTCGTCGCGCCTGGGCCAAACAGGGGTCGCGCGAGATGGAGGTCTCCATATTGTGGCTGTGGTGGCTGGAGACTGAGGGCTAAGCCTCACTGGCTGCGACATCACGTGATCGTTTCATCCAACTAAAGGTACTCACTAATATTACTTAGACCGAGATGAACGAAGATTCAATAACTGGAGACAAGCTGATAGACGTCCTGCGGCTTCTCTGTTAGTATATGCTGGCGTCAAACTTTGAATCTCGGACCAAACTACAGCTGACGAGAATGCACTCACATGTCAAGGTATCTTCATAAACCACGTCATTAAACATAACAGCACTTGGTATATTCCAGTGGACCAGCGTAAAAGGGCGCGCGTAATGAAAATCTCACGTCACCGGGTGATCGTAAACAGTGTCCACGATGCCAACCAGTAACGCCTTCGCATGCGCCTTTTGAGTTGGTGCTGCGTCGCATCGGCCGGGGTTGGGCTACCCTGTACCGAACTCACGCGCAGTGAGACGGGACCAGTGAACCCAGGCGCATAATCTGTATCCCAGGAGATGGCCTAGAGAAAGTATTCTGGGTATTGACGCTAATATATTATCCGCTTGTTGGTCATGGCCCCAATCCTCTGATGCTGCAGGTTGTCATTAAGACTCTGGCACTCAACGCAGCGGTATTGTCTCCTGCTCTATACTCACCCAGCCTGCTCTGGAAGTGCCAGCCGCCACTGTATGGCGCCTATCCATAGCGTAGTCAAAGAATAATAAATCCAGCGTCATACATATCATCACTTGCGTTAGAGTGTGCAGTCATAACAGTCAGACAATCTATCATGTACGAGTAGCACTGTAGGCCAGTTCCCCCCCAAGACGGCCGAGTGACGGGCGTTGTGCTAAACACATGATAATAATCAGGTGCGACCCGTGCGTTGGTACAATGCTGGGATTGACCGCAGATCCGAGATTCACCTGTGCTGTTCACTTGGTGCGGCGAACCGTTCAATGTGGCAGGCAAGTGGCCGTGTTGTACAGATATTGTGGCATTATCCCTGACCTGTAGCTAATAACTACCGACGACCCAGAATCAATAACTATCGGAAGGTTCGAAAGTTCAAAACCCCTGACCAACGCGAAGTTCCTCGACTCCCCGATTCCCGGCCCCGCCGGAGCCCCGCCCGCCCGGGCGGCGGTCGAAGCGGGGCCGAAGCGGGGCCAGAACACGGCGGCTGCGCTAACACGAGTGTAAGTCTGGGCTCCAATCTTTCAACCTCACACTCCCTCTCGAAGACCCCAGTCTCGCCCATTGGCAAATACTAATAAACGAACATTCCATAGTCTTCGGCACTCGAGTGATGAGGATGTGACGGGATGTTGGCGGAAACTCTTCCTCAACATTAGCATCATGATTTACTCTTTGGGCGTCTCTGCCTTTCTCGGGATGCCACTGGTAGGAATAGTATGAGTAGCACGGAGACACGCGCTTTTCGTGTTCCTGACGCTTCTATTTGTCAAAGGATCTATTCTTTCGGGTTAATCTCCTGTAATGGTACTAGTATTTCTTTGACAGCAGTGCAGCACGACACTTTCGCCTCCATTTAGCAAAATCCTTCATTGTAAACGCTGTAATCTTTATTTCTTTCACTGATTCTTAAATGCTCGCCCTTCCCAATATTTTTTTTTCCTATTCATCCCTTTCCTTTCTTCCTTTTATTCGAAGAGAATGGAAAAGTCCATATTGTTTCACCTTATTGGTCAATTTCCAAATTTTGACCTTCTCTCGTTGATGAGCCAGCCCGGTATGTTCCATTGAAGCCTCCTACGCAACCACTCCTTTGTGCAGAACGTCTCTTAAAGTCTTTGGGGGAACCAAGTCCGCGTCACAAGCCTGCAGGCGGTTGTTGCGTCAGAATTTCACCAGACAGAAGGCCACCTCCGTCCACTCGTCAATACTACGCTCATTGCTGGATAGAAAAGGCCTCAATAGAAACCAATAGAAGATATATTATCACCTTTTCAAGATGGCATCCGAGCCGAGTTACTAACCTATACCGTAGCCTATAATATAGAGCGTAATGATCGTAAGGTATATTCGTCATCGTGCGTAACCCCCCTGGAATTCGAATGCTTCTAGAATTCGGACCTATGTGCACACATCTGATGAAGTACCTTAGCTGATCTAGGAAGCCATGAAGGTAGGGTAAATTGAACACACCCAAGGTGAAGCAGGAGAGCCGGTAGCGTCCCGTGGGAAGATAAAACGGTGATCCGCCCCTTCTTCAACAACGACCCCTGATCTCTCACCCTATTCTTTCCGGATATTCTCACCTGCCCAGTCTTGGCCACCGTCAACAGGACTTACCCTCTCTTCCACCATTCACCCACCTAGGTCATTTTTCGTTCTTTACTTCCCGGGGGTCGTGGCGTGACTGCCTCATATTCACATTTCCGTCTAACATCACTTCGGACTCGCCAGACTCCCCGTCACCAGTACTTCTTCATCCAGACAGAGCCTTTGCATTGTCTAGCCACCGACACTTGTCAGCCCTGACAGCCTCGGTTGTGTCGTCTCGGTCCGACTACCACTCTCGCCATACCCACCTGTACCAATTTCTTTGCCCGCGGTTTGTGACATCGGAGTAGTTGATACTTTTCGACGTCACATACGCCATGTTCGGGCTTCAACTCCTCGTGATGCTATGCTTGGTGCGTGGAATCCTGGCTTGGTGGCGCATGGAGTGCCCTGGCGCCCTCGGTCTCACTCGCGTCGACCCCATCGTATCGCCTGGCGGACCATCTCAACACCTTCACTCTTTTCATGGATCAAATGGTGAGTCTTTCTCAACCCTCCCGCGGCCCCCCATCCCTCCACCAAAAACACCAATACCCTCTTCTCCATGTGTGAAGTAAGGCGGTATAAGGGACTAGCTTGCAGCTTGCAGGCGTTCGTTCCGCCGCTCCATGACCTACTGCAAGGCCATAATATGGGCTAACGACAAATGCGACAGCCGTCGGCTTCACGGCGGACACTGCCTCCCTGCGTGCCGGCAGCTGCACTTCTTGCCGTGCCAGTCAGGACATGTCCGCATATTGGTTCCCCGTCTTGTACTTCCAGGACGCACGCACTGGCCAACTCGAGTTTGTTAATCCCGTTGGAGGCTTCACGGCCTACTATAAAATCTTCGGCAAGAATGTCACGGCATTCCCTGACAACTTCCAAATGATCGCTGGCAGCACCGAGCGACGCAGCTTCACTCCCTATGACCACCGCACATCTGGCCCAGAAAAATCCCGTTGGGCTGAGTTTGGCCTGACAGCTCAAAAGGACTTTGAGCAACTCGCTGTTGGCTTCACCTGCCTGGACAAGGACGAAATCTTTTTCGAGGGCGCCCTGGACCGTCACTATATGCCCGACAAGGAGTTCATTGACGCGAACTGCGATGGAGGTCTTCGGGCCGAGATCCAGTTCCCTTCATGCTGGGATGGAGTGAACAGCGCGGCGGACGACTTTAAGAGCCACGTCCTTTACCCCAACCTCGTCGTGGAAGGAGATTGTCCAGAGACGCACCCTGTCAGACTCCCTTCTTTATTTTATGAGACTGTCTGGAGCACGTCCACCTTCAAGGGCCGCAAAGGCAGATTCGTCATGTCCAACGGAGATCCTACTGGTATGCGGCTCCCTAGCGGGGACGTCTGGTGCCTCTGTGCTTGGCTAACGTATTCTCGTTTCTAGGCTTTGGGTATCATGGTGATTTCATTATGGGATGGGATCGAAATTTCCTCCAAGCCGCTATTGACACCTGCCTTGATCGGAATGGCAGCATGTATGAATGCCCCCTATTCGACATCACCACCGAGTCGGAGGCCGCGTCTTGTAAGATGGAGGTTCCGCCCAAACTCGAAGACGAGAGGATTTTCTACGGCCTTACCACGTTGCCGGGTGGTGTCAAGATCTCAGCTACGGAAGGGCATTCGCATGGAAAACATACGAGCCATGACAACCACACAATGTCAGGCAACTGTACCATGTATGGAAACCAAACAGTGTCTGGAAACCACACGATGCCTAGAAACTACACTATCCCTGACCACTGCGAGACGCCCACGGGCCCGGTCAACCTTACAACGTCGGGCAGCCATGCGACTTCAACCCTGGACGCCCTCGGCATGGAAGTCAACCACGGAAACACAAACAGCATGGCCAACGGCAACATAGTCACCAAGGTACTTCAGGACCTCCCCGAGAAGGTGGGCTGGGTGAGGGAGGCGGTGGGCACCACTACCGATAAACGCGACAGGCACTGAGAAGGAATTCCCGTTAGGATTTACATCCCTTTGAGGTGGGCTCCCCCTACAGTCATACTATGTGGTACTTCTATTAACTTCGTAGAACATTCAGTACCCACCGAGATTGTTGAATCCATCAGGTTCTGGAGGCAGAAGAACCTGAGGATGGCTTGGGCAGCGGTTACAGGCCGTCAGCCATAAGGTCATAACACCGGGCAACTTTCCTGCGCGTCCGGCCTTCCTGGTGCGGGTTCATCGGTTATGGACACGACTTTACGGTCGGTGACTCGGGGGTTATGGGAAGTTTTGGGTTGTATTTATCTTTTTTCCCCCCTTTTTTTGTTCCTGAGTTGTTAGTGTTTTTGAGTTGAGGGATAGTATTTTCTATCCCGATGGCCGCGATCCTCCTCTTGAAGCCAGCTGTAACAACCCAGGGTTACTGTGGCTTTGCGGCTGGATCTTCCTGGTGGAGTTTGAGCGGGTGCTGGTCACCATGGCTCCTAGGATGGGGAACTTGAGGGAAAGGGGGGGAAAATCTTCTGGCCAGTATTTGTCTTCTGCTCTTTTGCTTATGCTTTGTTTGGGAGGTACTATTTGGAACCTGGATTGCCCCGGACTTCAGCCAGCACGGCGAGGAGTTTTGGTGTTGTGGATGGGTAATTGATTCGAAGAGAAGTCCGACATTCATTTACATTCCCTTTGGCACTGTCGGGGAAAGCGAAAGCATACGCTCTATCCCCACACAGAGCCTCATGCTTAGATTTTGTATTGGCCGCGGAGATTGGAATAACATGTGGCCTTGAAGGGGGTCAGTTAATGGCATATTGACTCGTGCGTACGTCGCCAGTCTTGTGCCAAGTTTATGATATCGCTGGTTGCCTTCTTGACAGATCTTACGTCTACCCTCCACAATTCGGTCCATTGTAATCATTTATAAACTCCTTAGAAATCCCCGACTCCTACTAAGTCTTTTATTGGCATGCCGCGCTCCAGCTGTAATGCATCGGGAAGGGAGTAATGGCAAGACCTGGTGTGTTTGGACTTATACCATCTTATGCTGTTGCTGTGGCGCGCATCTCTCGGTGCAGGGCTGGACGAATGAAACGATTGACGGTGCAGATATCTTTCCGGTTAACAACTGACATGTCTTGAATCCTCTTCGATGTGTGGTTAGTGACCCCGTGGATTGGAATGGATCACAACCTAGCAACGCATTCCTCAGGATATTGCTCTGAGACCTCGCGGCGGGCCACAGATAGCCGTGGCTTTGTTTACAACATGAATCGCTGGGAAAATAACAAAATGAGGGACTCCTCTTCGGCAGGTGCCAGTTTCTCGACTTGTAACTCACTCATACATTCGTTCGTTGTATCGCTCTTTGTTACTAACCTTACAGCTTTCGGAGGCCCGGTTCTATCGGTTTCTCCAGTCCGCGACCTAGACCACCTGGGCTCTCGTCGCGCCTCGAGTCCCCGCCTATTGCTGCTGCTCATCGCCATGGACATCCCGAGCTCTCTCAGACGACGGGATGGGAGTAGTGGTGGCCTTGGTTTGGGATGGCTGCTCGCCATTGCACTCTGCGGCGGTATCCTGCTCTTTGCGGCTGTGGGATACCTCCTCGTATGGCGGCTGAAGATGCGCAAGACGCCGTGTACAACGAGGGTGTATGCCGCCGGCGGAGAAGGAGTCGTCGAGGACGACCAACACCATCCCGGCGTGGGAGCGCTCGAATCATCGTCTACCAATGTGCTTTCCAAGAAGCGTTTCATGCGGTCCGATTCGTCTATGAGCAGGCTCTCCACTCAGCTCACCATGAGCAACACGGTTATATGGCAGCCGCCCGTGCTGCCGCCCTTGGCGCCGCAGGGTGGCAGCTTCCTCGGTATGGGGAGGGGCAGGTCGCGCACGTGGGTGGATGATGGGGAGGAGGAGCATGGGCCAAGGGTGCAGCGGCGGTCGTGGAGGGAGAGTTGGTTGAGGAGGGATAGCTGGCTGGCTATGATGATGTTGGGTGCGCCCACGCTGCCGGACGTGAGTGGAGAGGCGGAGAAGGGCGAGGTTTTTGAGAAAGAGACCGCCCTCGGTGCTTTGAAAACCAAGGAGGAGGGGGCGCGCGGCCGGGTTCAGGTGCAGAAGAGGAGGCAGAGCCGACCGTCGCTCAGGATGAGCCAGACGGCCCCGGAGCTATCCACACGGAACAACGAAGGTAGTGACGATGAGGAGCCACCGAGGGGGAGGTCGAGGGAGGTCGGCCCTCCGCAGTCGAGGAGGCCGCAGCACCACGATCAGCCAGTGCGACAACCTGCGCCCACATACCAGCCCGAGCGAACGAAACAACAGCATCAACAACAGCACGACCCTCAGCGCCAAGAACAACCGCAAGAGCAGACCCAAGAGCAACAACAGCAACAGCAGCGACTGCAGCAGATCCGACAGCAGCTCCAAGAGCAGTACCGGCAACGAGTGAGGGCGTCAGCAACGGAATCCGAACTCAGGGAAATCCTGAAGTCGACAGAACAGCGGCTGCGCGAGGGAACGAGCCGTTCCCCCGTCAAGACACCGCGCTCGTCACCAACCAAGGGAGGCTCTCCGACTAAGACCCCACGCAGCTGCCGCACCGGATCGTCGACCAAGACTGCCGGCCGCATGACGCCCAGCCCAAGCAAGAGGAACGTGCAGGCCGGGACACCCACCAAGGGGCACAGCCGCAACGCCTCTGTCAGCTCCATTGGAAGTGCTGCCAACAGCCTCATCAGGGTTGCCACCGAACAGCTCGAGCTACCGGCTGGACCGCCCAGCCCAAGGCGTCTCCGCGGCGATGCGCGACGGACGCTGCTGCCGAAGCAGCTGCAGCTCCAGGTACAGCCACAGCAGCAGAGGCAGCAACAGCAACGCCGGCGGAGCAGATCGCTCGACAGCGACGTCTCCAGTTGCCTGTCGACGTTGTACAGCGTTGGTGAGGCCGAGGAGGAACAACGCGGCAAGACGCTCGCGGTGCACGAGAATGACGACCCGTTTGTGGAGTTCAGACGACTGCATCAGCAGCAGGGATTCACCAAGAAGCCCAGCCTGGAGACGCGGCAGCAGGTGGTGAACGGACCGAGGCCGCTGCGTCGGGTCAAAACGGTTGAGGGAATGTCCGTCAACAGCCCCGTTGACCGGAGTGCCATCCCCGCCCCGTTGAGGACGATCTCTGTCAACTCACACCTAGGACGGGCAGGCCGCCAGGCGGGTGAGAAGAGGAATTCGGCCAAGTATACCATGGTGCTCCAGCCGCCCAACAACAAGATGTCGTCTGACGACGTCAAGCCCAAGACCTCTGCGCCCGAGGTCACCAAGAGGGCCAGCCTGACGGCTGCGGCATCCGAAACGAGCATCGTGTCCGACTCGGTCTACACAGATGTGTCGGTTGGCGATACCTCCGAGGATACCATCGTGACCGAGGAGCTGCCAGCGCACAAGCGTGCGGCATCATCCGTGTCGAGCGTGGCAACTACGCCCAAGAAGACCGGCCAGAGCTGGGATCTGTCATCTTCTCCGCTTGATGAGCGCGAGGTCCTGTCCATGTTCATGGAGAGCGCACGATCGAGGCGCGACCTCCCCGTGCCTCCCTCGCGAATCACACTCAACGACGAGACCATCTTGACGACGCCACTCTCACCTGCACCCAAGAGCAAGCTAACGCATCCCGTCCACTCGAGGAGGGCCTCCATCGTGTCTGTTTCCAGCTCCAACTATGACCAGGACTCCGTCAGCACTCCCCCGACCGCGGACGAGACGGGCCAGGCTACTGAGCTGCCCGCCCCACGTGTCACGACCAGTGTCGCGTCGCGGGATGCAGCGCATTCGGTGGGCAATACGGTTGGGGAGCTGCGACGCATGGACAGCATAGTTAGTTCTTATAGCGTCGCGTCGGTGGCGTCCCTCTCTGGGGGTACGTTGAGCGAGTCGCCCACGCTTCCCTCGCTGCGCGGAGGAGGTTTCGCACCCGACTCGAAAAGTGAGGCAGTCGGGAAACGGAATTACCTCAAGCTTGGAGGAGCGAGCCAGTCCAAAAGGAACGGATCGTCGTCCGGTCAGCGACAGGAGCAGCAGCAATCGTCGTCCTCGAGTCACAATGGACGCAACCCCGGCCGCTCAAGCATCCCCGTCCGGAGTGACAAGGACAAGAAGGGCGGCGGAAAGGAGAACCAGGGTACAAACGCGAGGACCGTCCGCTTCGACGTGCCTTCTGGTTCCGGACTGCGTGAAGGCCGTCACGGGGCAAACTTGGCGCCACCGTCGTCGCCAAGGGGAACGGCACGGAATACGGGCGAGATGACCGCGGCACAGCTGCAGCGTGCGAGCGTGGACAGCCTGGGCCTGTATGACCAGGATGGATTTCTGAAGAACAGCCCGGATGGCGACGCTGTGGCCAGAGGTGGGCGCTTGAGGATGTGAAGGGGCAGCTGGCCTGGTTTGACTGGACAGTCGCGATTTCTTTTCGTTTCTTCTTCTTGTCCATATTATCCATCTACCTTTCGTTCTCTTCTGTCTCCCCTTTAACTTACTTTTCCTGTCTTTTTTTAATTTTTAATGTTATAATTTCTCCTATCTTACTTCGAGGATTAGATGGAGTTCTCAAGCTGGCGCGATGGGCAGACTTACCTGGTGCACCATTGGTTGTGCCGACATACTCCTGTCTGGATTTGCTGGAAGCCGACAACACAACCCATAATTTTCCTATTTCTTAAAAAGGAACTCGGTGTTAGAGACTGCCACTTTGTTGTCCGCCTGAATATGATGCGCCGTACTCCATCGCCAAGTGTAATCCGCCTGAGCGCCATCGCCTAATCCACCCTCGAGCGCTTCGTGTCCTCGGGCCCATCGCCATTGGCCTCGTGGCCGTCAACCTCGTCATGCCCTCGTATCCGGCCGGCGCCATCGCCCAGTTCCTCTGATCCGCCGTTCCCTCCGCCGATCCAGTTGCCCTCATCGTCAAAGTACTCGTGCATATTATCGGCTGTAATCCACCCACCACTCCCCGGCATGGGCGGGGGTAGAGAGCCATCGGCCGCCCCGCGGAGAACACCGGAGAAACCGTCCAGAGCCTCGTGCTCGGCACTACCCTCAAATACAATACGATCTTCGTTGTCATCCTCCTCCTCATCCTCGTTGTACGGATCAGGATGGAGGTTGGAGCAGTTTGCGATGGCCTCGTAGAGTTTCGCCGCCGGCGTGGGAGACGTGTCGGAGTCGGATGCAGGAGGGTTGATGGTCAGCTCGACGCAGTTGAAGTCCTCGTCGTCGTTACCGCCGTCGGAGAATTCTAGTTGCATCCATACGGCCTGGACGCGCTTGTCCTGTGGACCAATCTGCTTGACGGCATGGATTGATATCGACGGGTAAGGGATCGAGACGCCTGCTTCCGCTTCGTTGCTGAAGATTGTGAAGTTCCTGGCGCCTTGGTTAGCTACGCGAACAACAGCGGTGGGTTCTGCGGCGATGACGGACTCGGAGTTGACAAACACGTCGACCTCGCGTTCAATGACCTCCTCAGCCTCCCCGTTTGCATCACTGGCCTCCCTGGAAGCAGCAGCATCGGCGGGAAACACGGCCAGGCTACCGGCCTGCGACTTGGGGATGCTGGCCTTGGCGCCAGAGACGTGGTGGTGGAGCACGGGCTTGCCTCCGACGAAGGTCTCGGGTGTCTGCGTCTGGAAGTCCTCCAGAGGGGTGTACTCCCCCACGGAGGGCGGCGAACGGAGAGTGGTGGGCGGCATTGCGAGATCAATTGGGTGATGTGAGGCTGATGGACGAGAGCGTCGAAGCTGGAAAAGTGTAGCAACGAGCTCGTGCGACTAACGTGGGGCTGCGATAGTCTTTATCGGCTTATCGAGTCCTGGGGTCGTCGATAAATGACGATCGCAGCCCGCCCGCGCGTCATCCTCGACTTGCAACGTGGAAGCTTCAACAACAACCCCCGCCATTCTCCATTGCCATTGGGGAGATACACTGTTCGAAACCTAGCCCATGGCTTGGACCTGTATGACGCTCTGACGAAACCCCCAGCGACCCACGACGAAATGTACAATAACCGTGAGTCTGCCTCGATGATGACCTCTCTGCACCGAGTCGCACCCCTCTGATATCCCCAAGGCCCCCATCACCTGCTCGAGCAGGTACCGCTCACTGTCTCCCCCTTCGTCTCCCTCCCGACTGCAACAACGCTGTCCTACAACTACAAGACCATGCCGTCCACCCTCCCGCCCTCCTCGCTCGGCATCCCCGCCGCCTCCGACGACCCCTCAACGCAGCCCAAGCCGAAATACATCGTCTCCACGTCAGGCCACGCGGCGCACCCAGATGACATCGTCGCCTCGTGCCGCGCCCTTCAGGAACACGTGACGAAGATGCAGGAGGAGGCCGAGCGCGAGCTGCGCGAGTTTGAGGAGCGCATCAGGGAGCGCGAGCTGGCCGAGAAGCGGAGGGTCGCGCCGGGATGGCTGGATAGTGAGGCGCGCATGCTGGAGCCGGAGAGGCCGGCGGGGTCTTCGGTCGAGCCGCAGCAGAATCTCATGGATAAGGAGTCGGAGGAGCAGAAGGCTACTACTGCTGTTATTCCTGCTACCGCGGATGAGGGAGAGGAGCTGGATAGAGCATTCGGAGGCATGGCGTTGAAGTAGCCGGCTGGCGGTACCAATTGGATACTGGTTTTATATCGGGCGTTCGGGGCGTTTATTATTATGAGGTGGCTATTCCTTCCTCTGCCGATCTACCCCACGATCTATATATAGGCGAGCGATCTGCCTGATTCATACTATTACATCTTACACCAGGTTCGCGGCCACCAAAAGGGCGGCAGCACCAACAAGGATCTGAGAGGCCCAGGACTGCGATGCACCACTATCGGGGACGTGCGTCGGCGTCGGAGTGGCAGTCTGGTTTTCAATTGTTAGATATCGAGCATTGAGAAATGTGAGAGCGGACCTTACAGTGTTGCTGTGTCCAGCACCAGAGGGGACGGGAGTAGGGTGTCCGGCGTTGGAGGTGGCATGTCCCGAGTGAGAGGCAGCGCTGGTGGCGGTCGGGGCGGTGGCGGTCGAGGTGGGCTCATCAACGGCCGAGCTTGGAGGGGCCGCGGAGCCCCCATCAGCGCTCGTGCTCGTGGCCGTGGGCTCTGCGGGAGCAGAGCCGGCGTCATCATCATCGTCGTCTCCAGTCTCAGCAGGCTTGGGGGTGGCGTCAAGGCCGCACGCCTCGGCGGCTTCACCGACCGAGTTGCCGTAGTGCTCCCAGATCTCGAACTCGAGGGCGCAGTCAAGGCAGCCCTCGAGCTGGGCGAGCCACTCGTCATCGTCACAGTGGCCAGGCTCCCTGGAGCCGCGGATGGTCAACCCTGGGAACACATTAAACACATTAACCTTCTGTGCTGGACAATTTCTCTCGTAGAACTCTTCACGGGCTTACCGCAGTCGGAGTGGCACTGGTAGGCAGGGCCATCTTGACGCTTCTCAGCGAGAAGAAACGTGTCATCGAACTCGAGGTCGATGTTGGACACTGCGACCGCAGTGGTGGCCAGGCAGGCCAGGGAAAGAATGGACAGGTTAAGCTGCATTTTGAAAGATGTACAAAGCGAGTGACGATGTGTATATGATCAGGGCTTAGTAGTGCGATGTTGGTGTGATGTTTTGTTCTCCTCGTCCGTGGGATAGCTTACCTACTTATACCTGTCCGCGCGGCACAATCCAAGGCCTGGAACCTGCTCGCAGACTCCCCCGTAATTTTGAGTTAACATTGCATTGCATACGGACTACTAAGAGCCCTGTCGGTTCTCAGCTCACTTGGCCTGTTAGTTCATATCGGCGGCCGCCGTTGCGTCGGAGACCGAGCCGGGCCCCACGCAACAGCGATGGGAGCATTTCCCATGTTCCCCCAAGGAAAATTAACCTACTCACTCGTGACAGTCTCGGCATACTTGCTTCCTTGTTTTCGTGACTGTACCTTCCCATTTTCGGCAACGACGCAGCCAGACCGACATCGGCCGCATGCAAGTCGGGCCACCGGGGCCAAGCTAACCATGTCGTCTTGCGATAGTTTACATCTCTGACCAATCAAATCGTCCATAGAGATCTGATTAGATCTAATCCCTGTCTTATCGGATGATCTGATAATATTTCCCTCACCCCATCTGGGAACGCTCTCGACCGCCCAGATCAATAGTTCCATACGGATGGGGATGGGCTAAAAATCCATCGAGGGTTCCCATTGGATGCGATGGGGGATTGCGGCAGGATTACTCGGTCCACGGGCTCGGTGACAGCTTAGAGTCCTTAGGCCAGGCCTTGGCTTGCTCTTTCACTACGGCCGGCCACGTTGTACGTGGTATATGGTTGCATCGGATGCGTGGGACATATGTCGATTGGGAGAGGCAGAGGGGTCAAGCACTTGGCGGTGAGAGGTATAAGAAGTGTGTGTATGGCTTCCAAATCCCTGAAGACTTCCTCAACTCTAGAACCCCTCAGTGATACCCAATCTCTCCCCCTCCCCCCCATCATTTCTCTTTCTGAGATCATCCAACATGCCACTCCACAAGCACACCCTGGTCGCTCTGGCCTTGTCCGCGGGAGCTGCCTCCGCTGCCAAGTACGATGACATGGGCCCTGCGGCATTCATGTGGCCTGCCGACAGAGTCTGGGCTGCATCCGTTGACAACAACGCCCCCTGTGGCTCGGTTGCTTCTCCAGTGAATAGGACAGAGTTTCCCATGGGTGCGTATGACGCGATGCAAGAATTCTGAAAAAAGGCTAACATTACATTTAGAGAATGGCCAGATTGCCCTGATCGCCCAGGATGACTCCTGGGAGGTTGAGCTTAGCATCTCTTACTCAAAAGGTGAGCATCGACGCGCCTACTTTCTATGGAGAAACCGCCTATAAATTGAAGATTAGTGGCTGACTCCTGTTTAGACCCCAAGTCCAACGATGATTTCAACACTTTGATTGACGCGGAGCACTTCCGTGAGATGGATCCCGGTCATACCTGCGTCCCAGTCCCAGATTCCCCTGATTCCGTCACCGAGGGCGACTATGCCACGCTGCAGATCAAGTACATTGCCGACTTTGACACTCCCGACAACCAAACCTTCTACGCTTGTGCAGACATCAAGTTTGTCGAGCTTGACTCGTTTGACATCAAAATCCCCTGCTTCAACGCCACGGGTGGGGATGACGAGGACGGCGCGGGCCCCGATTGGAACTACCACGACGGCGATGAAGTCGATGAGGAAGATGGCGTGGTAGAGGAGAAGCCGTCCTCGTCGTCCAGTCCCGACTCCTCCAAGGATGAGGCAGACAATGAGAAGTCCAGTGGCGGGAATTCGGGTATGGCTGGTGGTACCATCGCTGGTGTCGTCGTGGGCTGCGTCGCCGGGACTAGTCTGCTTGCCGCCGCGGGACTATTCATCTACCGACGCAAGAACCAACGAATCAATGAGATCAGGAAGCAAAACTCGAGCCGGGGCGTTGGTTGGCGGCACGAAATGGACAAGACCTCGGTGTAGTGTGGAGGTGTGACGGGGCCATACAATGTATCTGCGGGCCGTGGATACATGTAACCATATTGACGTCCGGAATGACCGAATGTGGGAACGCTTTTCCACTGATATACATAAGTGAAAAAAATAAATAAAAAATGCATAGTTCCTCTGCTGCCAAAGACATCTCTTTATTAGATATGCACTTGCAATTCTCCTCCCCGAAGCATGGTCAAGGCGGATTTCTTAAGGGTCTCCATTGCGCCGCGGAAGAGCTTTGGCCCAACACTGATCCGCGCGACACCCATCTTCGCCATGTCGGCCGCCGACTTTCCGTGCAAGATAACGGCGAGACGCCCGTCGAACTCCTTGACCAAAGTCTGAATCTCGGCGTCCCTGAGACCCCTGGGAGGAAGACCCCAGACGAACACCGTCGTAGCACCCGCCTCTAGGTACGCCTTGCCTCGTTTCACAGCCTCGCCCAGACGGGTCTCGTCATTGAGGTCCGGTGAGTCTCCCAGGATGAAGACGTCGGTGCGGGCATTGAGGGTAAAATCCGGGCATCCGGCGTCGGCTGCAGCTTTCAATGCGGACTTGAGACGCTGCACCTGGTCCTCGAGCGGGTACAGCGAGCCGGAGATACCCTTGTCATACCCAGCAGACGGGATGCTATCCTCGATGTTCGCGCCGTGGGCGCCGGCTTTGACGGCCGCGGCGACGGCCTCCTCGATGCGGGAGCCGTAGCCGTCCTGCAGGTCGACGGAGAGGGGCAGGCCCGCCTTGGTCACGGCGGGGGCAATCTTGCGGATGGCATCTAGGTTCTGTTCGAGCGTGAGCTCCTGGTCCTGGATACCCAGGGTAGCGGCTATGGCCCAGGAGGCGGTTGCGACGGCCTTGACGGGCGTGTCGGTGGCGCTGTTGAGGGATAGGATGGCGTTGGCGGAGGCGAGGTCCCAGATGTTTGCGAAGACGATTGGTTTGGAGGGGATGTGAAGGGATTTGAGTGTCTTGGCGAGGGCGTTGGCAGCCATGGCTATAGTATCAAATTATTAGGCCGAAGGTAGGAAGTACGTATGATAGAAGCCTTGTGCTCGATGTTACGGGTGCCGCCAAATAGGTTGGGATCTTTCTCAGTTCTTATATCCTGGAGCGGGGTTGTAGGTATGACCGCAAGTGCTTGGGACGACAGGGCGCGGTGGACAGCGAGTCGGGAATCACGGCAGGGTGAATTTACTAGTGAGTACAACCACTGTGCTCGGTGTTGCTTTAGATGTCAGCCGCACTTTGACGATGAGCGAGATCACAGCCCACTCTTCTCGTGCTCGTTTTGCTTCGTATTCAGCATTACAACGTGGATCTATCTCCTCTTGACTCGGCCCGTCTTGCCGTTCGTACCGTAATCGTTTTCTGATAACGACCAATTCAAGTCCCAATTTGTTCAGTTTAATGTGATGCAAGTGGACGTGGTAATAACATGTGGGAACCTAAACCAGCGGCACAGAATTGCGTCCATAGCCCAACTTCTCAAAGTCACATGTGGGTTTTTTATCCCTAAGAGTAGTCTGTACCTAGTGAACAATATAATACCATAAAACCGTGCTTCTTAGTACTACCCAGTTCGTCAGGTCCACATCTGCGCATTTCCACGGACTAGAGTGTTGGTGAATTGTCGGCGGAATCGGATTTCGGAGCAAACACGGTTCCATTTGTACATGTAGGGTAGGTAGGTAATATTATTATACGTACATGTATCTACGGGTCCCGATTTGACTCGCCCGGGAGGCCCGGCGCTACTCCACAACTGATCCGGCCGATGCCCCACAACTTTTGGGCACAGCTTTCGGACTCTCTCGGTCTCCGTCGCTAGGGACGTTGGGCAGGATCGATCATGGGCTGTGTAATCGTGCCTCGGCCTTTATAGGTCTCCTTCGAAGTTAACCATTACGCAACTGAAAATGGAGCGACTTTTATCCGAGGAATTTCAATACCGAGAATCTACCTAAGGAATGTTACCACACGACCAAAAAAATTGCACCTGGGCACTATTAGTGTTGATCTGAAGGAATTCTTGTGCTGGAAACTCCAGGCCTCTTTAAAATAACCCATCTGCAGCCCGAAGCCCATTAGGTGCTGCTTGAAGTTAGTAGTTACTACGTAGTATTTGCTAACGATAGTTCAGATCAGCCGCTGAAGCACCTACATGTATCACGTATTAAAGCAACCGAGACCAGCAGCCACCAGTCGTATCGTGTATGTGCCTGGTAGCTTCCCTGTTTCCTGGATCGGCGACCCCGATGCTTTCCATTTGATAGCAGATCGACCCACAATTCGCCTTTGGCAGCGCAGGGCTTAGTTCGTCCCTGCTGCGTCACCCACCTTTTTCTATTTTCCCTTCCATCCTCCCTCATCCAAACCTCTGCTTCTCTTCCGCTGGCGGTTACCAAAATTCCTTCACTTCGCCACTTTAGCCTCCTTTTTATTGCGAGCTGTGTATACAAGCACGTCTGCATTGGATTCCGTTGACCTATTCTACCGGCCCTGCAGTCCTCCTCCCTCTCTTCGATGACGACCGACGCGACGTCTCCGGCCAAGTTGGCCGACTACCTCTCGAGACTGAGCCCGATCCCAACCTTCCCCGGCTACACCGGCCCGTACAAGGTCGGCACCGTGGACGTCGAGGTCCCAGTCGCTGAACTGAGCGCTCCGAGCCCAGAGCCCGACGCCGCCGCCGACATCCCCACCGTCGCGTTCCGCATCTTCTACCCTGCTGTGGCCGAGTCCAAGGAGAAGCGTATACCCTGGCTGCCAAACCCCCAGCGCCAGTATGTGTCGGCATATACCAAGTTTATCGGTGTCGGCCACACTCTGGCCGAATTCCTATCGTGAGGATGCCTGCGACGAGAGGTACTGCACTGAATGCTGACCACATGTGACTGTAGCTTCCTCCCTCGCCACCTGTACTATGCCTCCATTCCCGCCCACAAGAACGCCGTCATGCAGAAACCCGAGACGCACAACCACCGATGGCCGACCATGATATTCTCTCACGGACTGGGTGGGAGCCGCAACTCGTACTCCTACGTCGCCGGCTCACTGGCCTCGCATGGCATCGTCGTTGTCTGCCCCGAACACCGTGACGGCAGCTCGGTAACTTCCTACATCCGGCTGCCCGACGAGCAGGGCCAGACCAGAGCCCATCGAACCGTTCCCTACACCAAGATCTCCCATGACGTCACTCCCGAAGTTTACGACGCGCGCGAAGCGCAGTTGCGGATCCGGCTCTGGGAGATGGGTCTGGTCCAGGAAGCCATCGTCGCCATTGACAAGGGAGTCAAGTTGAATAACCTCAATGCGTCGACTCCTAGTCTGCGCCTCGACCAGTTCGCCGGGGGCCTGCATGTGCAGGAGCCGGGCAGCGTCATCTTCGGTGGTCACAGTTTCGGAGCGTCAACTGTGACGCAGTTGTTGAAGAGCACCTACTATGCCGACAGCGCCGCCGTGGCAGGAATGGAAAAGCCTCTGTTCACTCCCACCAAGGGAAGCGAAATTCGGAGACAAATCACAGAGAGGACTGTCACGATGCTGCTGGATATGTGGTGCATGCCACTGCTCGCACCCAACTCGGAGCCACTCTTCAAACTACCTCTGCCCCAATACGACGACAAACCATCTGCACCAGGCGGTACCGCCCTGCTGGCCGTGGAATCGGAGGCATTCTACAAGTGGACCGATCATCTTCATGTTAAGGCCCGCCTCCTGTCTCCCAATCCGAGCGCCAAGACGGTGTCACCGACGGTCTACGAGCGACCGAGTGGTATCAGACAATCTGAGCCCAACTTCTTCTACGTCGTTAACTCGGCCCATCTCAGCCAGTCCGACTTTGGCATTCTATTTCCCTGGCTCACAAAGAAGATCTTCGACGCCGAGCAACCCGAGCGAGCACTGCGGCTGAACCTTCGGGCGCAACTCCAGCTCTTCCGGGCCAACAGCATTCCCGTTGCTCGTACCTGTCCAAGTGACCTGGTCGATGGAGCCCAGACCGATAAGCTCGACGACGCGGCCGGCGGGGAGCATGCCGATAGGCATGTCCTCGACGGGCTCGACGACGACAAGGCCATCTTTGACCGTAGCGTGGACGGGGTCGTCGACCACTGGAAGTGGATTGACATTATTGGTCTGGGCGATGCGGGCGACGCGGCCAAGGGCACGACGGCCCGCCAGCAGGTCGAGGAGGGCGAGCAGGAGATGAAGGGCGAGCTCGAGCCCAATGAGCAACCGCGACCCACTACTGCGCGGACTTTGAGCACCACCGCTGCGGCTGCCTAAAAGCCCTGCGTATGAATAACGATACGATCTGATGATGCTGGCAACGATGTACACTAGAGACTATGGGTGGATAGAATTGGGATTGGAGTTGGGCTTGGGACTCTTGGGAGTAATCACGTCTAGATTTAGAGGATGGGAATAGCGGCGATCCTTCCTTTGGCCATTTCTTGGGTATGTTGTAGCTGTTTCGTAATAGAGCCTCTACACGACGCATGCCGCGCACTTCGTAGTCGGAAGCGACGGGATATGTATATCGGTGGACCAGGGCCGGACTCCGGGTGGGGTCGGAACATTCGGGATACCCGGTTCCCCACCGACTCTCCGGTAAAAGTGGATCCTTGCGTCTCAGACGCCGGAGCTATGGGGCCGCGAGATCACGGTAGAGCACAAAGCCAAGCCTTCTTTCACAGTTGGGTGATGCGTTGGGTGTTGGGTTGTTGCTTCTTGCTTCCAACTTGCATAAGAGTGCAGCAGGGGATGGTCAACGCTGGTCTTGCCGCCAATTCGACAGGAGCCATGGGGCTGGCGTCAATGCTGGTTGGGAATGTGCAAGGTGGAGAACTGCGCTTACAAATTTGAGTGTACCTCTTACAAATGGGACTCCGACAAGTGCGTGCAGCTTAGCGTAGTGGGATGTCGGGGGCTATACGTAGTCCGGATGTCGCGTGAGGAGTCTGGGGACTGTACATGTAGTTTCACGACCACCAGAGCCGCATCAAAGTTGGACACATCACGTTCAGCAATGGATTCTGTCGATTCACCATCCTCGCCATTCGCCTGCTCGGAGTGCAAGACGCGCAAGGTCAAGTGCGACAAGACCAAGCCGACATGCCACCGCTGCATCAAGGACGGCGCCGGGTGCCACTATCCCACCGCGCGCAAGCGACCGCCTCCGTTACCCTCGCGCCCTCAAGTGCAGGAGATGGAGAATAGGCTAGGTACCGTTCTGATGGATACATTCTGTTTGTTCGCGTGGGTTGAGGTGTCGCTGACCGTGGATCTATCATGATTCCGCATGGCTCAGTCGAACTGGAAAATCAACTGAGCCAAAAGGAGGCGATGGAGCGACAGCTGCTCCTAAACCTCGACACGGTCCGGGCCGGAACCGAACTGGTCGGAACCGGTCGCTATGAACAACTCCCGCCACAGTGGCAGATTGAGACGCTGTATGTGACCCAGCCCTTGCCAGGAACAAGTAGGGGTTACTCACCGGCGACGTCCACATGCACCTAGGACGAATCTCTACTTTGAAAAGCTGCACCCCGAGATGCCCATGGTCCACCCGTCTCGCTATCTCGCCTCGCTCTACCAGCCCCCTCACATGCAGCCACCCATGTGTCTGCAGTACATCATTATGGCCCTCGCGGCAGGGGCGGCGGTAGCGTATAAGGAGCTCGCCGACCCGTTTTACCGTCGTTCAAGGTACTACATCGAGGCTGATGAGATGAAAGTCAGTCAGAAATCCCACACCCTAAACGCGCTCCACGTTAGAGCCAGGAACGGCTGACGAGCGGGCGTTGCGAGGAAAACAGGAAGATGGGTACCATGTCACCCTGGCACATTGCCAGTGCTGGGCGCTCATCGGAGCTTACGAAGCGCAGAACCTGCTGTTTGCCCGCGGGTCCATGAGTACATCTCGAGCTGTCCGTCTGTCACAAGTCCTAGGAATCCATCTGTTGGACGGGCCAGGGGCAGTTAACCCGTCGATGCCGCCGCCTCGAGACTGGGTGGAGATGGAGGAGCGGAGACGTACGTTCTGGGCCGTATTCTACCTCGATCGTGGGACGAGCAGCTCAGCTACGTGGCCGGTCCTCATCGATGTAAGCAAGGTAGGTGGTCTAGCTGCTCCCATGTAAGGGGTTCCTTTGGCTGATGGGGATGAGCTTGGAACAGGTCACGACACGTCTCCCGGCTTCAGAGGAGGCTTATCAGAGCAGTATCGAGGAACCTTCCATCACACTTCCCGAAGCGCTCACGTACGACAGTCAGCCCCGTTCGGCGTTTGCCTGCCGAGTTGTGGCCATTCACCTGCTCCGCGAGTGCCTTGACTTGACCCAGTCCCACCACCATCACCACTCGGCAGCCCTCTCGGATCCTGCAGCGAAGGACAGCATATTCTGGGGAAGATTCAACCAGCTAGACAGCAGTCTGCTCGTTGCCTTTGCCACCCTCCCGGAAGCACTCCGATGTCCCTGTAATGCTCACGACAGCAACGCCGTCCTGGTCAACCTGCAGCTCCACACGGCTACCATAGCCCTCTATAGAGCGGCAGTGGCGGTATCCCACTCATATACGCCATATTCGCAGCAGGCGGCCCACCAGCAGGATGAGGCCTCCTCCACGATCGCCAGAATTGAGGCCATGATTCATCCCGCGGCCCAAGTGATAGTGACAACCATCGCCCTGGCGAAAGATATCAACACGAGGTTCCGTAACCCGTTTGTTGCCTTTGCCGGCTTCATGGCCGCCTCTGTCTTCCTTAAGGAGTACATGTCCACGGGGAACGAGGAAAGTGTACATAAGCTGACGGCGCTGCTGGATGTCATGGTTGCGGTCGGCAAGGAGAGCCCACGGAGCTTCCCGTCGACGCTGGCAGTGCAGCTCGCGCAGGAGCTGGATAGGACGGGTGTTGACCCGACCGCTATGCACAAGGTCTCCAGAATTAACCCTTCGCCCCCCCNCCCCCCCCCCCCCCCCCCCCGCTCCCTCCAGTAAGACATATGACCTTGAGACTGACTTCTTGTGGCATGTGCAGGTCCGACCTTTGGTTGACAAGATGGATGTGTCCACACCGGTGCTGGGAAAAGAGGACGGTGGCACAGGCATGGTTATATTATGCCCCTTTGAGCAACCTGTAGAATCGAGACCACAAACCATGGATGGCTAGAGAAACGTGTAACCAACGGAACAGTCGGCCTTCCCAACGCTTACAGCCGCCCCATATAGCAACGAGTTCTACACCGGCACCAGCGCGGCTAGCTGCGCGGGATAGCCTGTACACGGAGCCTCTCTCCGGTTGCTCCCGTGATAGCAGCTCCAGATAAACAGGGGATCACATAGTATGGAAGTCCCTCCAACCCACCCAGCAGCAGGGGCCGATGGAGTGTAACAACAATTGAATGAACTCAATTGAAGAAAACTAGCTATCGAACAACTATCAACGTGTGAGGATTCCTACCGTCATATAGAATAACCCTTCAACAAAGCAGATAAAAAGCGCTTACATCCCAAGTGAGCCCCTGAACAGGGCCACGATCCCCCTTCTGTCGTCAGCATCGTACTGTTACTCATTGTCCATGCCAGCACAAATTCGAGAGAGCGAGCGCCTTGTACTTGGAACCAAGGAGTTGTCTCAACTCCGAAGGGGACGTCAGCCCATGAGTGATTGACGGATGAACATAGTTTGATGGGGCCAAAACTAGGGTCCAGGATCGGGCACATGCAAGATACAGTATCTACAGACTACTCGTAGAATTGGCCGTCCTTGGCAGGAGGGGTGCCCTGTGTATCTCCATACCGCTCTTCTACTAGGAGTTTAATTTTCGCCACCTACATTTCTCCACCATTTGATACTACCGAAAACGCACTAGGACTAGCCAAAGAATCAATCCCAGCTAGCTGCCCTGTGCTCTCAATGCGGATAATATTCGAGGAAGTGCCAGACCTCAACTGACTGGTGCCCCCTTAGTATTTCTCTGGCAGGAAAATGGGGGCGCCAAGGACAGCCAAGTCTACGAGTGTCTACAGAAATCTGGAGACATCGGAATGTGGCGCCGAAGCGCAATATTTATCACGGAGGAAAGCGGCAGTGACAATTGTGTACATGCAAGGATCGTGGCTATACTTGTTATAATAAGCGTCATTTTCAGTCCGTGCAATCCACAAGGATCTCAAAGGTTCGCGCGGGTATTATAATTACATGTCCCAAAATGTTGCAAAGTACGAGTACAAAGCAGCGCACTATAAATATATAAGAAATTTAGTGCTCTAGGAATCTCGAAGACGGTGTTAAGCGGCATTATCACCTTCAAGTTGTTGCAAATTGAGGTGTGTATAGACTATAGACTATAGACAGATGTACATGACGAAGGAAAGATCGGACTTACTTTGAACCTTTGGGATGCTTGTGGATTGCAAGGTAGTCCTTGTGTCTGGAAGCTCGTATGCGGTATCAGTTTGTCGATCGAATTAACCCCGACTACTTGCGAAGAGGCCACAGACGATTATGATGAGGACATCCGAGCATTCTCTCCCGGACTAATTAGTACTCTTACCAACTTGCAGTATCGCGCGGGTGCTCGTAGTAAAATCTGAAACGCGCGGCAAAAGCGTGGCGTGCCGCCACGAATCCCTCCGGCTGGATACTAGTTTCATGTTGACACCATTACTCTCCCCACGGAGCCTTGTTCCTGGAACCTATAAGCACTTGTCGGCTTCACGGCCATTCCTGCGACTAAAGTCCTACTGTCTTGGGCTATATGCAGATACATTATGCAGGATCGACTTTTACTAAATCCTCATTGTCACAACAGGCTCAGGCTCATTTTCTGTAGATACAGCCGCGGAGGCTTGGTATAACAAGACTCTGCGCTATGCCACCTCACCCTCCGCTGATCCACTCGGGATCAACCAACCCGACACCGCTGAACCACGGATTCTTCTTGACCGCATCAGTCCTCACCACACAATGGCGCCCAAACACGTAATTGCAGCCGTGGGTCTCGGGATGCAAGCAGTACTTTCGAAGGAGGCAGGTCTCACAGTTCAGGGCATCTGGGAAGGCTCTCAGTCCATCACGGATAGGTGGGAGACCAAGCACGTATATATGAGCTCCATCGTCAGTCTGCCCACGCCCTCGAGAGGCTACATCTGCGGAGGCACGCTGATAAATGCCTACATCGTCGCCATATCAGTCCACTGCGCCGTGGCCAGGTCGACGAGGGAATCAAAATCCGAGCAGGAAGCCCCGTATGTCACATCTAGTCCTGAGTTCCCCTCTCATCTGGTGAGACTAACGCTGGCCCCCGATGGGACAGAGTTGGCATTCTGATGGCGTACAAGTCGAAGTGAAGGCATCACTCATGCACCCGAATTTCGACTACCAGACACTCCAGAATGACATTGCCCTACTGCGTCTGAATGAGCCTATTTGAGGAGAACCAGACTATTGCCTACGCCACGTTGCCAGAACAGGACTCGCAACCCTCACCTGGAAGCATTGTCTCCACGGGTGGTTGGTATGTGTCCCTCCCACATCCAGGAAAAACCCCCCCTCAACAGACCTGCGACAGAGGCGCGGTATTAACACGGTGCTGTAGGAGAGAAGTAAAGAATGGGATATACGACACGCCCTCAGTTCTCAACAAGATCGATGTTCCCGTCATTAAGCATGAAGCTTGCGAGGCGCTATACGCAGAGGATGGCGGTTATAAAGTCACGGACGAGATGTTCTGCGCTGGACTTTCGGGCGAAGCAGCGGAGGATACTTGTCAGGGCGACTCCGGTGCGCCCGTCTACGATGGTGATGGGGACTCTGGTCGGGATCGTCTCGTGGGGTGACGGTTGTGCTCGGTCGCCGGCGCCTGGAGTGTACACTCGCGTGGCGCCCCATGTCTCTTGGATCAAGCAGAATGCCCTTGTATGGTGAGCGGAAAAGCACGTGTCTGGTGCTACACGGTACAATAGACGTGACGTTCTGAATCTGAGATTGCGGGAATTAATATGAGTTTCGATTTGACTTTGAGGGCATTAGCTGATGATATTAATGGTCCAGTCTGAGTGTCCTACTGTATGAGCTCGACTAGTACATGTATTGATGTTTACCTCCTTTCGCACAATTATCTTTCGATGTGAGCTAGAACTATGGCTCCCAAAGCACCGATAATCCGACAGCGTCAAGGGCAGGCGAGGGACGTGAGAAACGCTCATGATTTTGCTCATGAAAATGTCGAAAAGTTCCATGTATAAGCGGACGCTGCCTAGGACGAAGACTCTCGGTGCAGTGGGCGGCTTCTTCCGGAGTTGGCATAGAAATTCGCAACCCCACCCCTCCAGTAGAGACCGTGGGGGACGAAGTACTCGATGCGAGAAAGACGAAGCAAAAACCAGTACATACCATAGATGAAGCGCTGGTTCGGCCACACATGGTCGGTCGTCGGAAAGGACTTCATTCTTGGCGGCAATAGGTCAGACGTTGAAGAGAGAGGCAAGAACGTAAGATTACAATGAAGAAAAATTAAAGTACCCGACCGCTAACGATAAACGGGTAGTGCAATATAGTTAATCTACGCCATAACAAGCCATAACAAGTGGTAGCCCTGTTCGACGACATTTTCCTCAAAGGGGCCTTTAAAAGTACATGTATTTGACGCCGGGGGTGTGATCAATGATCTATGTCGCGTTCGCAGCGGCGAGCTTCAGTATGCTAGTCTATAATGGGAATGGTGATGAAGCATGTGTTTCAAAGACATCCAAGCACCCCAGAGCCGACAACTTGTGATCAACCCGCTTTTCGCTTTACGCCTTGTCCTCAGCGTGTACGGAGAAGAGATCGGGATTGGCGAATCCCGGGCAACGACCATGCACCGACCATGCACCGACCGAGGCAGAACGGGGCGAAGCTAGGCAATGGTTCCATTAATATCTATAACATCTCGATGAAGATGGACTATATACTGGGATCCGGCAGTTTCGCCCTTTGGGTTGCAAGATTGACTTGCCGGATTGGGGCAAAAGTCCTGGTGTAAGTGATAATTAGGCCATCGTCCCGATCCGAGGGCCGCGCCAGCACCATGTCCGGGACGGGAAAAGGTCCGAGTCTATCGGGCGCAACCCCGGAAGTTGCAGGCAGCATTTGATCTGCAGGCGTTACGTGAATTGCATCACGTTGCAGCTTTTAAGACTTGGAACTCGGTCATGACGTTTCGAGTCCGCCAGCATGATCCCGGATTAAAGCCACAGAAAATCAACACAAGGATTCAGATGATAAATAAGTATAGTTACTAGCAGGCAGTAATTAATATTTCCGTTACCGTTCCCCGAATACCATTGCCGCCAGTCCAGCAAAGTTTCGCACCATGGATGCCAAGCACCATACCGCCAATATAGACACTTGATTCCAGTCATCGGTCGCACTCCGTACCTAGTAGT
This sequence comes from Hapsidospora chrysogenum ATCC 11550, assembly GCA_000769265.1. Lineage (NCBI taxonomy): Eukaryota > Fungi > Ascomycota > Sordariomycetes > Hypocreales > Bionectriaceae > Hapsidospora > Hapsidospora chrysogena. The sequence continues at coordinate 190,981 of JPKY01000018.1, forward strand.
AAAGCAGCAGCAGATCCAGTCGTCGCCTACAAACTGCTTGTAGACGATTAAAAAAAGATTCGATGCTTGCCACGGGAACTGACCCCTCGACCTCGGCCCTCCGCGGAGACTATGCAGATCAGTCCGAAACACAGTCGCATATGTGAGCATATGGGTCGTGTAAGTCCGCCCAGCAAACGACAAACCTGGCACTCCATGACGACCGGCCGGGGTTCATTGGAATGCCGGACCCCAGCCCAGGCCAGCCATGCGGCCACATCGACATCTTGGCCGGGGCTTGGCGTCGCGCACTTCTTAGAGTTCTTACCGGATGTCGACTACCTGGACTGGAATGTGGAGCCATGGACCCCTTGTCGGCCGTCTTCGACTCTTTAAAGACGATGTGGTGCGATGTAGAGTAAGGTAGCCTCTGGCATGAATCGCTCTTAAACCACCGCATGCGTCCCGCCTCGTCCCCCCGAGTCTAGAGGTCTTCTCGTCATGACCACTTCTTTCTCTCCCCCTCCATTCATCTTCCTCAGCTTCAACAATGGCTGAGACTGTCGACATCCCCACGCCCCCTGGGCTGCCCTTTCTGGGTAACATCAGGTCTATCGACTCCGACTACCCGCTCGGGTCGATGCTGTCTCTGGCGGAGCAATATGGTATGACCCCGAGTCCCCGACTGACCACAACTGACTCACACCGTACTAACATGCATCCCTCCAGGCGAAGTATTCCGTCTACGTTACCCGGGGAGAAGCGCCGTTGTAGTCTCCACGCGGGCACTCGTCAACGAGACATGTGACGAGAAGCGCTTCCGCAAAACCATCAACACCGCTATCAAAGTGAGTAGGCACCTCCTCCTATCTATCCTGCTCGGCCCTGGTCGGCTAAAGGACGAGGAAAGCAAATCCGAAACGGCGTTCACGATGGGCTCTTCACCGCCGTCATGGGCGAGGAGAACTGGGGCATCGCTCATCGCATCCTCATGCCGGCCTTTGGCCCGCTCTCCATCCGGGGCATGTTTGACGAGATGCATGACATCGCCTCGCAGCTCGCTCTGAAGTGGGCGCGCTCCGGGCCCGACGCCCCCATCATGGTCACCGACGACTTTACCCGTCTGACCCTCGACACACTGGCCCTGTGCTCCATGGGCTACCGCTTCAACAGCTACTACTCGCAGCAGATGCATCCCTTCATCCAGGCCATGGGAGACTTCCTCACCGAGGCGGGGTCCAGGGGCCGTCGCGTGCCGCTGCCCGAGTTCTTCTACCGCGCCAAGGACGAAAAGTTCGCCGCGGACATTGAGATCCTGCGGAGTACAGCCCGGGGTGTCCTCGAGGCTCGACGTGCCGGTACTGAGGACCGCAAGGATCTCCTTGCCGCCATGCTCAACGGCCGCGACTCCAAGACCGGCAAGAAGATGACGGACGAGAGTATCATGGACAACCTCATCACTTTCCTCATCGCCGGCCACGAGACCACATCGGGCCTGCTCTCCTTCTCATTCTACCAGCTCCTCAAGCACCCAGACGCCTACCAGAACGCACAGCGGGAGGTTGACGAAGTAATCGGTAAGGGCGCAATCACTGTCGAGCATCTATCCCGGCTACCCTACCTCAACGGCGTCCTCCGAGAGACCCTCCGGGTCAACTCTCCCATCCCGATGTTCGCCGTCGAGGCCTTCGAGGACACCCTCCTGGCGGGGAAGTACCCAGTGCAAAAAGGCGAGACCATCATCAACCTCCTCGCCAAGTCCCACGCGGACCCGCTTGTGTACGGCGATGATGCCAACGAGTTCCGTCCCGAGCGCATGCTCGACGAGCCGTTCAACCAGCTGAACAAGGAGTTTCCCAACGCGTGGAAGCCGTTCGGGAACGGCATGCGCGGGTGTATCGGACGCCCGTTTGCCTGGCAGGAGGCTCTCCTCGTCATGGCCATGCTGCTCCAGAACTTCAACTTTGTCCTGGACCCGGGCTATGTCTTTGGTGTGAAGCAGACACTCACCATTAAGCCCAAGGATATGCACATGCGCGCCATCCTGCGCGACGGCCTGACGCCCACGACGCTGCAGTACCGTCTCGCGGGGTTGGTGGGCAGGCAGGACGAGAAAAGTCGCAGCTCCAAGGGCGTTGTCGCCGGTGAGGGTGACTCGAGTGAGGGCAGCGGATTTCCAATGACCATCCTCTACGGTTCCAACAGCGGGACCTGCGAGGCCATTGCCCGACGCATCGCCAGCGACGCTCCCGCCCATGGCTTCCGGGCGTCCAAGGTCGACTGCCTCGACAGCGCCAAGGGGTCGCTCCCCACTGATCAGCCCGTCGTCATCGTAACCTCGTCCTACGAGGGTCAGCCGCCCGACAATGCCGGCCACTTCGTCGCCTGGATGCAGGACTCGGCCGACAAGTCCCTCGGGGCTGGGAATGTGTCGTACGCCGTTTTTGGCTGCGGGCACAAGGACTGGGTGCAGACCTTCCACCGCATACCCCGGCTGGTGGATAGCGACCTCGAGAGGCTCGGTGCGACACGCGTGGCCGAGCTGGGGCTCGCGGATGCCTCGTCGGGGGATGTGTTCACGGACTTTGAGACATGGGAGGATACTAAGCTGTGGCCTTCCATGTCGGAGAAGTACAACGTCTCTTCCAGCGACGGGGCCAAGAACGAGGGCAGCATGAGTGTTGCCATCACGACACCCCGGACCACGACGCTGAGGCAGGATGTCAAAGAGGCCGTCGTGGTGGACTCCCGTGCGCTCTGCCCGTCCGGCAGTAAACGACACATTGAGATCAAGCTTCCCGAGGGTATGACCTACTCGGCTGGCGACTATCTCGCCGTGCTGCCCATTAGCCCGCGCGAGACTGTGTACCGCGCTATGAGACGATTCCGACTCGCCCGGGATGCCCATCTGGAGATCACCGCCACCGCGGGCGGTACCGTCGCTTTGCCTACTAATAGCTCTGTGCCGGCGTATGAGATCCTGGCGTCTTATGTAGAGCTGGGGCAGTCTGCTACGAAAAGGGTAAGAAGGACTGCGCAAAGTCTTCGAGTTGGTTAGTTTCGTTTCCGCTAATAATCGTCCTGCGACAGAACCTGCTCACCGTGGCCGAGTACGCGACGGACGACGAGACCAAGTCAGAGCTAGGCCGCCTGGCCGAGGATGGATACGATGATGAGGTCAAAGCTAAGCGGCTCTCTGTCTTGGATATCCTGGAGAGATTCAAAGATATTGATCTCCCCATTGGAGTGTTCCTCTCCATGTTACCTCCCATGCGCGTTCGACAATAGTAAGCCTATTACCCCTTTTACCCCTTTTCGACACTCTCATTTGACATGCGAAATGCTAATAATTCCCACCAGCTCCATCTCATCATCTCCCCTCTGGAATCCCTCCCACGTAACCCTCTCTTACTCCATCGTCAACGCGCCGTCCCTCTCAGGACAAGGCTCCTACATCGGCGTAGCAACGTCCTACCTCGCCTCTCTGCAAGAGAACGATACAATCCACGTATCCGTGCGTCCCTCGCACCAGTCGTTCAGCATGCCGACCAACCCAGAGACCACTCCCGCGATCTACATAGCCGCGGGGAGTGGCCTCGCCCCCTTCCGCGGCTTCATCCAGGAACGCGCCATTATGTTATCCGCCAAGCACCGGACGCTGGCTCCCGCCCTGCTCCTCTTCGGATGCCGCTCGCCGGACGAGGATGACATCTACCGCGAGGAGCTAGATGAGTGGGAGGCCCAAGGGGCGGTGCAGGTACTACGTGCATATAGCCGTGCGCCTGAGCGGAGCGACGGGTGCAAACATGTCGACGACGCCATGTGGAGGCATAGGGACCGGCTGGTGGAGCTGTGGAACAAGGGTGCCAAGGTGTATGTTTGCGGGTCGAGGGGCGTGTCCGAGTCGGTTAGGGAGGCTATCATTAAGATTGGGGTCGAGCAGCGTGAGGGGTCTAGGAATGCGGATGAGGCTACTACGAGGGAGTGGTTTGAGGGGCTGAGGAATGTTCGGTATGTTATGGATGTGTTTGACTAGTATGCGGGCGTAGATTGTAATTATATGGTATAAGAGTTATAGCTGGGGGTATACGGTGAACTGTATTCACCTGCCATGATATTCCACGAACACTTCAAAGGTTGCTTACAACGTTGTCCCCGACTTCACCACACGGACTCCATTTAATAGTACAATGTCTACATTCTTTGTTGTGTATTCTTCTATAGAAGCATGAGCCACTCTCTATTCGTGTAAGTGACAAAATATCAAAGTACCAGCAGCCCATAATCCAGAACAAAGGCAGCACTAATAGCAGTCTCTGTGCCTCGCCCAGCAAACAAGTCAATGTCCACCGCCCCTCAACTTCCCCATGACATCTCAGTTAATCCAAGTCCATCGGGTCGCCGTAATCCTCGTACTCTTCAGGATCTTCATCTTCATCCTTGTGGACATTCTCATGTGGCAAGACTGTTGTGACCGCCCCCGGGCAACCCCCCTGATTCATCTCGTCGGCCTGCTCCAGACCCTCTCCGGATGGCAGCTTATACAGGGCAGTGTCCTCGGTCACTTCGGTCTTGACCGGAGCGGGTGGAAAAGCCAGCAGCTTCTTCTCTTCCTGCGCACCTGGGCCTCCCTCGTCACCATCATTGCCATCCCCACCATCGTCCTCATCATCCGAAGGCTCCCTCTTCGGCAAACCACTCCCCAACATCTGCCGCTTCCGTCCTTCCGGCATGTCGGCATCATCGTCGCTCCCCAAGCAGTGCTTCAGTGAAGGCAGCGGGGGAACCCAATGGTTGATCCGGTTCAGCTCGCCATTAGACGGCGCAACCTTCCGGTCTAGAATGCTGAACAGGTTATCCGCTTGCCACTCGCAATCCCCCACGATCCAAGGCTTCCTGCGCTCCTGTCGCACGAAATCCATGCACATGACCAGCTTAAGCAGGACCCACGACTCGGTGGCCGAGGTGAGCCCTGTGACCCCGTGGATATACTCGTCGCCGTGGATCCACGGGTTGCGGAGCTTGGTGCCGTCCGGGTTTGAGGCTCCCGGGCGGCTTGCAAGGGGATGCTTGATCTCCCAGATGAGGTTGTGCAGAGCCTGTTTGTACTGACCGCATACCAACTTTTCGAAGCTCTCGTCCTTTGCCTCGGGCTCCCAAGATTCCGTGAGTCTCTCGAAATACGCCTTGGCGTTCTTGTCCAGGTTGCTAACGTAGAGAGCATCAGGGTAGATCTTTCGGGGGATGGCAGCCCGCCACTTTAGGAACCAAAACATGAACTCCCTGGAGAGGCGTTCAATGTCCACGCATTGGTGGTCTTCGTGCATGTCCTGCGCCGGCGGAGCTTGCCTGCGGGCAAGCGTGGACATCGTCCTGCCCGGCACCCTCGGTTTAGGAATGGCAATACGGCGACCCCTATAGTCCGTCCCAGATTCAGGACCCTGCTCTCTATCTTGACAGGGGCTTATGTAAAAGTCCTCGTCCAGGTTGAGCACCGGCCTCATGAGATCGTTGGGGTCCACCTGAATGTCGGATGTCCCCTTGATCGCCGGCTCGTCGGCGGCGGCCCCCTTCGCATTTGCGTAGCTGAGGTACTTGTCCGACGGACCAGGCCTGAGGGCGAACATTCCGGGACAAGGTTGGTTGGCGTTCCTGTTGACGTGCTTGCGGCGGTATGTGTCGGTGACCAAGTCACTGAAGCCGCGGACAAGGTCGTGGTAGAAGGGGTGATACGGAACAGCTTCGTATGGGTTAAGCGTCGGATTCAGGGGCTCAGACGGCTTCAAAATGGACCTCAGAGGCTTCTGGCTTGCGTTGGGAGGTTTCTGGTCAACGGGCTTCTCGTTTGGCGGCTGTTCGTCGAGCTCAGGAGACCCCAAGTGTCTGAATCTGGGGGGTGAGTCCACCCATGCTCCGGGCATCTTCGGGCTTGGGGGGTCGGACGGATCCATGGCGATGGTGGCGGTACAAGGTCAGGTTGAGCTTTTGTATCTGTGTCGTGTGTGTAAGACAGAATAGAAGGAGAAAAGAAGACTAAGTTTGGGAGAAGTACGCGGCGAGATATACATCCAAGTTGGTGAATCGCCTCTCGTTGTTCTAGATGCAGAACGCCTTTGTTGTTCTTTCAACAGTGTCTATTATTCTCTGTATATTGTAGGGTTTCAATAACATACTCGACAAGTCTGTTCTCGTGCCCTTGTTCCCGAAGCCTCAAATCGAACGAAGTCAATCTGGACTCGAACCTCAGTCACTGCTGTCAACTGGCCCTCGTTCCATCACTCACTTCAAAAACCTCAAATATTCTGGGGAAGGTGTCGTTGTACTTGACCATCCTTTTTCACAGCCCTAGCGAGGAAGAGTTGTTTGGGACCACCTTGTTCCTCGGGCATCTGCGAGCGAGAAGAGAACCATCGCCACCCAAATTCACCCAGCCCAGCATCTGCAAACCACGCTTCCAATTCCTTTTCCTCAAATCCCATGCGCGACACGGCGTGTTTAATAAGACTGTCGGCTGGTGCCCGGATAGGTGCACACCCGCTCTCCGACTCCGACACCCAGTCGATGATAAGAAGCACACCTCCGGGTCCGAGCTTCTCCGACAGCGTCTTGATCATTAGGCCCGGGTCGTCGACGTGATGGAGGGCCATGCTCATGACCACGAGGTCAAAGTTGGTGAACTCGGGGCTCGTCAGGTCCACGGCTGGGTTCGTCATGGCGTTCACGAGATCCCCATGAACAGCACGCATGGCCTCGGTGCTGTATCCGTTCTTTTCTGCTTGGAGGTTGTACTGCTGGGCCATTCCTGCGGATATGTCGATTCCACGAATGATGGAGACGTAAGGGGCCAATGCCTGTTGTTGTATGTTAGAACTAACTACTTGTCATGCGACTTGCACGGTCAAGGGGGGACTTACCCGGGATACGACACCATTCCCACACGCATAGTCAAGCATCTTTGTGCCCCTTTCCCCAGCGTCTTCTGAGGTGGATGTTCGAAAGCCTATCCAGCTGGCCTGTTCGCGCAACTCGTTCGAGATCTGGTTGGTAAGATCCCGGATCCAGGGGGTGTCGAATATCGTCGCGGCCACATTACTAAGTCCGGCGTCAGAACAAGGCTTCCCAAAGCCCAAAGAACAACATCATAGAGACGTACTCAAAGTGTTCCTGATTATTCTTCCCAATGTCCGAGTGGACGTGGTGGTTGTGGTTGCACTTGCAGCCGTGGTGCAAGGGTGGGTTCGCCATGATTTCCGAATAATAGGCCGTTAGCTTTGGTGTAAGCACAAATAGAACAACACTGGTAAAGAGCATGTTTTATCTCCCGTGCAGTTTCCTGTTCTCCTCCAAGCTTTATACTTCTCAAATCTTTCGTTTAAATGGGGCATAGACCAGTGCGACATGATGGTGAGATAACTGGAGACTTTCTCGGGGTGTAAAGTGACCGGAATGTCGCCGGGTCCCACTAAAACCACCGAGCCGGGGGCCGAACAGGTTTCCCCGTGTGTGTCGGCGCCTCACTTCCGGATCGGTAATAACTAATTAGTAGTTACTCCAGCGCAGCTACATTAAAGTCTAGACTACTGACCGGTTGAAGATGACCGTGTCTTTCAAAATCGTCCACACTAGAACATTCGTAGTCGCGGAAAGGGGCCGAAAACCAGCCGTTACAGACCGGATATTACGCGGCATACCATTCCCTCAAGAAAGTCCACGCATGGGTATTTAGTTCATTAATTCGATCTCCTAGTCGGCTTTCCCTCCCTCAATATCATCATGTCCAACCGGAGTATACTCCCTAGTGCGCCCATATGAAATGGAGTGCAATGACCTGCAGATAGTAGACACCGGTCCTCCCAAAAGCCCCATCACAGCAAAACCGAGCAGCGCGACGAGTCGCAAGTGTTCCCCAGCCCACTCTAATATTCCGTGGTCCGATTCCAAGCCGTCAGGTCGCCCGATAGTGAATATTGGCAGATCAAGGTCCACGTCAGGATGCCTATCCATCCTGATCCTCGTCAATGGCACGGCGGCCTCGCCGTTTGGGTTCGCCGTGTGGTACTTTTCCCACATGATGGACTCGAACCACCGTCCCGTCGCGTAATTGATGGTGATGTAGGGAAAGGCGTATTCGTGTGCGTAGGACTGGATGTTTTCTGTCACCATGACCCAGAAGGGATGATTTGGCTCCGCGCCGAGAATGCTGTTACTCAGAGCGCCGTGCCCGGTGTCCACAACCCAGACTGGGTAGTAGAGGAGAGAGTCCAGATTGATTGCGCAACCCTGTTGGCGAGAGCCGGTTAGTCAAACACTAATTATCGAGCCTCTATATAGGGGGGAAGCTGGGAATGGCAGCCGCCCGGCCGCCCGACGTACAATGTCGACCTCCATGTAGATGCCTCCAAAGTGGCGCATGAGATAATATCGTAGCGTGTCGGCTTTCTGGACAGAATGCGGCAGCCGGTCATATGTGTCTAGAAACCACGGGTATTCAACTTCCAAGAACTTCCGTGATGAAGACGGTGTCCATAGCTATCTCCGTGTCAGTAGTCCTTCCGATGGGGATATAATATCTGAACCCAGCGCAATGCGCACTTTGTACTCGTAGTCGGGATTGAACTCAAAGATCGACTGTCGCATCTCATCCCACTCCGGCGGGAAAGTCGCGGTATCATTCGCACCGCCAACCTCATCTTGCAAGATCTGGTGGATCAGTCTTGGCACCGGCGCCGGCCGATGAGGCTCGGTCAACTGTATCAAATCGTGGGCAGTCCGGACATCTTCCTGCGTCAGTGCCAAGCCCGCGTGGTCGCCAAACACGCGCCTGGAGAGGCTGTCGATCTTGATCAACAGGGGCAGAAGCAGCAGGACGAGCGCGGCGGTGGCGGGCACAAGCAGCTGCGCCGGTCCCCTCGGTCGCCTCATGGCGATGTGCAGCGGAAAAGGAAGACGACTTATATGATGGGAAGCATTTGATGATGCTCAGGATGGATTCAAAACAATAGGTTCATGCGAAATTGATTGTCAGAGTAGCTGCGGGCGGCCGGTAGGGATCGTCCCCCTATGGGTGTGTGATGTCGGTTCGTCCATGGCGATTGTTTGCTCCAGTCTGCCACTGTGCCAGAATGGTCGATTGCCTGAGCGGGGGCATCCCTGCTCATCCCTGCATTAGAATTGGGAACGATAATGTGGGTTATTGATCGACAACGGCAGGGATGGTTGGATAGGGGGCCTCCTGGCCAACTGGGAGCCCAAGGGCCATGTCACCATATTGACTGTACGAGTAGACGAAAGTAGACTGCGGCATGCAGATAGTACGGGTTGCGATTGGAGTCAGAAAACAGGAAACGGATAGCTACGTAGTTCACGTATTACTGTATCATACACGAGAAAAGAAAACCGGATGTGGCAAAGGCGCGGAACTTGCAATAAGTCTGCGTTCCAGGTTTGAGATATCAGAATCTAATAGTCGCGGTAGAACGATAATTGTGTTCATCATCGGCGATAAATCATGGACTTTTGGCCGTATAAACGTAGATAACTATAGGTGATTCGAAGTATTGCAGGTATCTACTCCGTATGATTCAAATAGTCGCACCACCTCGCTCCTTCAAACGAGACGAGGAGCACTGGCCCCATGTCCTCCAGTGATCACACACAACACCCTAGCATCATTCTCAGCATGCTCATGCCTCCTACAAAACCTCTCCCCTCTCCCGAGCACCCTCCCCCGACACCCAGTCACACAGCACGTATGAGCGGGACAATATCGTGTACGGCCACCCCCGGAACCACCATCCTCGGGATGATAGACATCCTCGAGACAACCCCAATCCCTCGCAGAGCAGGTATGCTGCCGGCAAAACTCACCTTTCCGCCCATCGTTCATCACGACGGCTTGGTTGGAGCACCGTCCCGAGGCGCAGAGCGTGTGCGTCCTAGTCAGGGTGCCAAGGGTGCGGTGGGCGGACCTGGCGTGGCGCTCATTGGCCTCTTTGGCTTTGGTGAGCATGCGCTCGACTTTCTGGTCTTGTGTGAGCTTGTTCTTTGTCTTTTCGACGTCTTCCGAATGGTGATGATGGGCATGTTCTGGTTGCTGGGGAGCCTTCACCCGTGCCTCTGGAATCCCTGATCGCTCTGGCTCCCAGCGACCACCACCGTAGGCAGACGCAGCCTCCCTGGCCTGGCGAAGGGCCTCAACTCGTTGCTCTAGGAACCCAATCTTCTTCCTCATACTCCTCATATCCTCCCTCGCAGATCGCAGGCACGCTTCACACAAGACACCCCTAAATGCCAACTCCGTCATGGATGAAGCCGGAAACCGGGAGGGATTCTTGCTCCCTTCCTTCCACAACTGGGACTGGAACAACTCCGGGTTGAAGCAGTTCTGCGGCCCCGAGCAGGGCACGATGGAGGCCGTGTTGTGCCCGTGGCCGCACTCGAAGACGATGCGTAGGTAACGACACATGCTGAGAAGCTGTCTCGTAAACTTGGTCACCGAGAGATGGCTGTTGGAAGTTCGACACACTCGATGTCTCTGTTTCAAGCTCCTTTGGAAATTTAAGAAAGTCACGCTTGGGTTTCTAATTAGAGCTTTGTTGTCGGTTTTATAGCCGCGGGGTGTCGCCCGTCAGCCAACGCCAGGACATCCCATGTTCATCACATCTCACTTCCAGGACAAAGAAGGCGACTCGCCTTTGTTCACGGATGGCAGGGGTCATCATTGTTCGCGGTGCACTCGCTAACAGAACAAGTGGTTCAACCCTGCTGCGAAGCACGCGAGGAAAAGAGTTTCTCAGTTGTTTTTATTACACATCCAGTCTAGGACATGACCCTGAAGATGGGGTACTCATCCCCCTTCTGGACCGGGATAATGTTGAAAGAGGCATACGAATCGATATTCTCCGGCTCCAGCGCCGCAATCGCCAGGCCCGCATTCTTCTGCCTCGTGCTCACGAGGAAGCTCCCCGCCGGAAGCTTCAGCTCGCGCTCGTTGGTCTCGGTCGTGGTTTTGACGCGGAGCACGCCCTCGTAGTACGACGACTCGATCTCGGTGGAAGTGATGGTGAGGGCCTCGACGGGGCCCTCAAAGCCCTTGCGTAGAGTCTCCACCTCGAGGCCGTAGGTGCGCAGGCGCTCGGCCAGATCCGGCCAGGCCACGGGGATGAGGTAGGCCTCCGGGCGCGCGCGGGTGAGGTTGGCAATGACGGGGGTCGTGGAGGCGAAGCGCACGAGGGGCGTGACCACGCTGCCGTTGCGCACGTCGACCATGGTGAAGGGGCGAATCTCCGACTCGCTGTAGTCGGTGATGACGATGTCCTCCTTGGACTTGATGAACCTCTTGGCGCCCCGCTCGACAGTCTTGTAGACCTCGTCGGCATTGTCGGCGGCCGTCTGCACGATGCTGTTCAGCATGGTCAGGCCCGCGGCGGTGCGACGCTGGAACTCCTGGTCGGCGATTCCGATGCCGCGCATCTCGATCAGGAAAACGATGGCTTGTGTCAGACCCATGGCGTTGCGCCCGATCTTGACGTCGCTGCCGGCCTCGGCAAAGTCGGCGGCCAGCTCAGGATCCTCGGAGCGCGAGCCCGTGACGTACGGCTCCGCACGCAGGTCGGCGTCCTCCATGGCCTGCACCAGCTCCCCGGTGAAGAGGCCCTCTGCCAACTCACGGATGCCCTCGTCAATGTTGAGGTTCTTGGCCGCGGCGTACAGCCCGTCCGATCCGGGGCGGTACTGCCCTTCCGAGCCGTAGGACGTGGCGGCGGAGTACTCGTGCATATCAACCACGACATGGGCGTTGAACTCGTTGAACAAGTTCTTCATGTCACGCGTCTGCCGGCGTGCGAGCTTGATGTGGTCGCGGTTGGGGTCCAGGTTGGTGGCCAGCGTGCGCTGGAAGTAGTACACGCCGTCCGGGTTGTAGCGCGGCAGGACGATGATCTCGAGCTTGTCGAGGACCTTGGACGCCCACTTGGGGTTGGCGTCGAACTTGCCGAGAAGGGCCTGGGTGGCCTCGTCGGCGGCGGGCTCGTTTCCGTGGACGGCACCCTGGATCCAGACGCGGACCTTGTTGTGGCGTCCTTTCCTGCCGCGGGCCTTGAGGTGGATGTAGGGGAACGAGCGGCCCTCCTCCGAGGTGAAGTCTGGGGTGTGGTAGGTCATGTACCTGTTGCCACGGGCCAGCTTTCGGAGGAAAGACTCTAGACATCATGTTAGTCCATTGAAGGCCACGTCTTGCAAGTTGCGGCCACGATGGTGCACACTTACCCATATCGTCCTGCGACGAAGGCCCCTGGGTGCCATTGGCGAACCCAGGCTGGATGACGTCCGTGTCCTGGAAGGCAGGCGAGAGGAGGTCAATGTCGACGTCCTCAAAGGCGCCTTGCACGACCTCGGAGTCCGGCGAGACCTTGACGTGGTTGTAGCCATACTGGACGGCACTCGCGAGCGAGGCGAGGCCGAAGAGGAGGACAGATGATGTGGCGACTCTCATCTTGGAAGATACCGCGATGTCAAGCAGCTATAGCTAGCTAGTATTGTCAATGGAGGGGCTCTCGATCGCGTCGTTGTAGAACTCAGGAGGGGAAACGAACCCAGCAGATCCCTCTTCTTTATACCATTACCATCCATGGAATGTTCGCCATGCAAAGCAGTACCACATCGCCCACATCGCCCACATCGCCCACATCGCCCACATCGCCCACTCCCAGATCGACCGGGTCGTCGACCCCCGGCCAACTCCGCCGCCGCAAACCGTCGGCCGGTAACCATCTCCACGCGCATGCCAGGTTCTGAAGTTGAAAGTAGTCTCCTCCGCAGCAACCACGCATTGGAGATCGGTTAAACGGGCCCAATCCAATCCTTTTCCCTTCTCCCCGCATCCCCTCATTTCCCGCCTCGCTCACCTGCCTCTTTAAGCCTCGCTGCCAAGGCCCATGACATATAAGGCGTTCGCCGTCGCCTAATCCCTTGCACTAAATAATGCGCCACGGTATCTGGCCCGCGCTTTATGCTTATTTCCTCTGCCGTTGACATTGTCGGCATTGTTGTGATAGTCCGATAGTCTCTGTCGGCAAAGTTGCCGGCCGTATCAACCGGGTCTTCGGTGAGAATCCCGGACTAGCAACCGGCAGTTGCACGAGTTGAACAAAAGATGGAGAAGCATTGATGTTCCTGTCATGTTCGCAGTGCTCTCGCAAGGCTCCCTAAATCAAGTTTCCCCGCTTCATGGGGGGGCATCCCGCGAACAAACTCCACGCACCTCAATCCTTCCCTTGGCCTTGGGTGTGGACTGCGGAGATGGGCACCGTCTCACCGATAACAATCTACTCGTACCCGACATCGGGAACCCGCGTGTCGAAGCGCACGATCGTGTGGACTGCTTGGCGTTTCCAACCTTTCCAGAAACGTTCTCCAAGGATTCGAACCTAAGCTTGTCCGTACCCGGTAATCTGCCCGACCCGTCGCATATCCATGGTCAACCTCTGGAGAGCTGGCGCTCTCTGTTAACGTTACGATCTTTGCAAAGACGAAATGCGCAGCTTACCACGGCCAAGTCCTCGACAAGATAATTCCGCCTGTCAGTAACAATTAGCAGTTTGACTGTGTCCCGATTGATGTATATCTCCCGTCTGCTAGGAGCAGGGGTGGCATCGGACGGAATAATAGATAATATGTCTTCCCCATAGTCCCCCGTCCGATTTAATAGTTTCGTGATCTCGAGTCGGCCTGCGGTATGCATCTTGTGAGCGAATCTCCGAAACATGCCAATGCCAGTAATAAACCGCTAACAGACCCATTTGATCACGCCTGATTTCTTATCAGATCCCAAGATCGAGGCCACTATGGAAAGGCCACGGAGCCTATGTGTGTACCGGATATCCAAGGCGATTCTAAATCATGACTATTCTTGCATCTTCTCTGTTGGGGTAATCCCTCGTCGGAAACCCATGGCTAGATAATGTGTGAAGAGAACACACGACGGTCCCCATAGGTAGGCTTTTCACTAAAAAGAAAAACAGGACTGCTCTACTCCCAACTCCGATAACCTCTAAGCCCTCGAGATCGCTGAGCCTCCAGCCATTCATCTTTATCCAGGCCGTCATCTCATGTGCGACGCAGGCCCTCCACGAGCGTCATGTCCCCAGACGTGTCATGCTCCCTTTGTCCCCGTCCACTAAGCTGAGGAAGCCTTTTCCTCCTTGCCTCCTTCATCCCCCTCATCGTCGATCTCCACAGAAGCCACAGCACCATTCAGCCCCTCCTCCTGATTTTTATCCTCCAGCATCCCCGCCGACGACAGGAAGTACTGCGCAACATCGGCGTGGTCGTTGAAGTTGGCAAGGTCCAGCGGCACATAGTTGCGCTCGTTCGCCAGGGCCGGTGACGCCCCTTGGTCCATGAGCAGCTTCACCGTCTCCAGGTGGCCGCCCAGCGCCGCCCAGTGCAGGCCAGTGTTGCCATGCTCGTTGGGCTCGTCGAGGAAGGCCTGCTTCTCCTCCTTGGGCCGCCCCTCAAAGTACTCGAGCAGCTTTCGCACGGTTTCTGAACCATAATGTTAGCCACCCGTCGTCAGGTGAGCGAACCCCCAATCCTGTGATGGACAATTCATACCCAAGTGTCCGTTCCCCGTCGCCATGTGCAGCGTCGTCGACTTGTTGCCCCCGTCCTTAGCGGCAAGGATGACCTCCGCCGGCGTGACCTTCTCGCGGTCCGCCAAGGCCGTCAGCGTTTCCACCAGGTCATCATTCTCGCCGGTCCGAGCAAAATAGATGAGATCATCGATCTCGTCTTCGGAGAGTTGAGGCGCCATTGCGATGATGGTCTGGATGCTTAGACCATGAAATGGTCGTTTGACTGAAATTTTGATCAAGGTGAGGGGACGGTGCGTAGATCGACCGACCCCGCAATTTTCGCACGGTACATCAAACTACTTATACTAATAGTAGGGAATATCACCAGAATGGCCAGACCCACACATTCCTAACCTCCTTTTCTCTTGGGTCACGGCTGCGTCAATGGCGTAGTCGTACGTGAGGCCTAGCCTACATATCGTTGCATCAAGCCTCGCATTTGCTCATTGAGCCACCTTATCAGGCTTCCGGACTCATCAAGCCATTGTATCTCCGCCTTGACCCCCAGACAGAGCATGATGCGGAGTTCCCTCTTCATTTCCCTCGACTCCTCGTCCTCCGGCCATGATTCCTCCAGTCGACTGAGAATTCCGATAGCCAGTCTCCTATCCCTCGTCGTAAGAAGAGTAACAGGGTCTCTGCAACCTGTTGACGATACAGAGGCACGAGTGTCGATGCGACTCTGGGATGGTTCACTGTCTTGCTGACTTGGGGCCTTGGTTTCCCGACCTGAGTTCGAGATTGGGAGTTCCAGAATTTGGTCGGTTTTGATACCCAGCCAATGTACCACCGCTCCGCTGGCATGCCAACCCCCCAAGGTGATGCCGTTTCGATAACACCGGAAGATATTGAGCCCATCAGGGTCGCAATCTACCAGGACTATAATCGGCACGCGGTCCTCGTGCTCGTGAACGAATCGCAAGAAAGAGCAGGTCATGTCGTCGGGGTATCCCCTTGCCTGGGATCCGTCAGTGGATTATGTCGTCCGTCTCGTATTGCTTGTCTGCTTGCGACCGACCGTGACCAGAAGGCCCTGCCCACACATCGAGTCTTCCCAGAATCGAGATGAAGATAGCGACCGAAACACCGCCTGCCAAGAGTCAGTTTAGCTGCACTCCTGCTTCGAGGCGGGTGGAAAGACCGACATCTTTCTCGATGACGAGGACCCACTGTATTTGCGAGAGGTCGATATTGGATATTGTCTTTGTAGGAGGAATTGCAAGTCCCTGGGGGCATTAGATTGGCCGACATGAGTGTCCTTATGGCTTACAAGCTCAGAAGACGACGCATTGAGGCGGGACCCGTCCAGAATTGTCAGTCCAACTGGACCGGCCATCACACCTTTCGATGCGGCGACCTGTGTCCATTAGGGTGGAGCTTGTGGACGGCATATGAATATCGACATACAATGTTCAAGTCTCCGCGGTTGACTCCAAGAGTGATAGCGAGGCAGTCTACGAGGTCGTCCACCCTGGCCTGCTTCTCAAACAGCTCCTGATGCTGGTAGAAGATATGCCTCGACAGTTTTAGCGCGGATCGTTAAGCGATATCAACCGATGAATATTCGCCACGACTCCCTACCTTTTGGTGAGTATCTCATTACTGACGAGCGCATCGTGGGAAAGTTGAAGAATGAGCAGGATCCTCGCTATGTCTGTAAGCCCCTGATCCTCATGAGACGCCTTCAATGCGACATCACAAACCAAATTTTCTGGCCTCCTCATACGTCTCTCCAGGGAAGCGAACTTTCTCCTACGTAGGTCCATCCCTGGTATAGCGAGACCGCGGGTCCGAGACAAAGTCGATGCTCAGCTCATGCTTGGCCGCCATGTCGTCGAGAATTGGACATAGGATTTCTTCGATACGGGCAATGACGGCGCCCGTGTGCAAGGAATGGCGGCCATTTGACTCCCTGCATCCTCTTTCCTGGTTTCGCAAGGCGGTGGTGCCGAGCGTTCGGGTTCGGGTTGTTCGGGTTTCCGGCATAGTAGTAGCCCACTGCAACCCACAGGACGGACAGGGAGGTTGCGTGCGACGCTGTCAACCAACCTGTCAGGGGATTGTGGTGACATAGCCTCCGCTTCTTCGTAGCACTTGAGGAGCGATGGAAGATTGGAGTTCTGAAAAGTCGTACGATAATCAAACCGCAGCAGACTCCATCCTCGGATGATGTATACGTAATTCAACCCTGACACAGATCTGAGGAAGGCGCAGTCTTTGCAGAACGCAAATTGCCAAATTCACGACGTGATTGCCGAAGCTGGGGAAAGAGCGACCGGCCACTAGGGGCTTACAGGGGTCCGCCCCACCCTGCAAGATTCGCTGCATGTGTGCAGAGCATCAGATCAGCCCACTCAACTCAATTGCTCTTCACCGTCATTGCTGCTGCTCCCCGCCAAAGGGAAGCAAGCAAGCCCCTTGAAATTGAAGCACCTCTCCCTTCAATCACCCCGCAACCACCTCGCAACCACCAACAGTGTATCTGCCCAGGTAGCATACAGCACGCTATGTCGACAGCAACAGGCCGCGAGGCCACGACCCCGAGGCAGCGCAAACCCCCCATAGACGATGCTCACAGCCTCCCCAGGAAGCCTCGGATCGGGCAAAAGACGGACCACACTCGTTGGCGCATCAAGGACGACGACAGCAACCACACGTGGCATTATTTGGAGGACGATGAGGCCGCCAAAGAGTGGCCGCAGAGCTATGCCGAGAAATACTTTCTCAATCTTCCACTGGTGCGCCCTCGATCTACAAACTTCCTCGGCCGATGGCTCACCGCTAACCTTGTGCCTGCAGGACTTGCCAGAGCTTCCTCGACCCGACAACCCACTGGATGCCGCCAAAAATGGAATCGACTTCTTCGGGAAGCTCCAGATGCCCTCCGGACACTGGGCCTGCGAGTACGGCGGCCCGATGTTCCTTCTTGCTGGCATTGTCGCGTGCTGGTACGCGACCAAGACTCCGATACCGTCCGAGTACGCGACTGAGATCAAGAACTACCTCACAGCCAGAGCCAACCCGGATGACGGCGGTTGGGGCCTGCATATCGAGGGAGAGTCCACTGTGTTTGGCACCTCGCTGAACTACATGACCCTTCGCTTGGTTGGCGTTGATCCAGAGGAGCCGGTCATGGTTAAAGCCCGCGGGACGCTGCACAGGTTGGGAGGTGCAGTCAATGCGCCCCACTGGTCCAAGTTCTGGATGGCAGTCCTGGGTGTTGTGGACTGGAAGATCGTCAATCCAGTCCCTCCGGAGCTATGGCTCCTCCCTGATTGGTTTCCCATCCATCCTTGGAAATGGTGGATTCATATCCGCCAAGTCTTCCTGCCTATGGGGTATATATACTCCAAGAAGTGGACGTGCGAGGAGACAGATATTATCAGGGGACTGAAGGAGGAAATGTTTGTTCAGCCATATGCCGAGATCGACTGGGCAGGTCACAGGAACAGCATCCATCCCGGAGACAACTACCACCCGAAGTCCTTCATCATGAACTGCCTCAACTGGCTGCTGGTGAACGTCTGGAATGCTTACCTCCGGACCAACTACATCAAGGAGAAGGCCGAGGCGTGGGTCAGCCAACTCGTTGACATGGAGGATGCGAACACCGACTTTGCCGACCTCGCACCCGTCAACGCTCCGATGAACACCATTGTGTGCTACATCCGCGATGGATCCGAGTCATACACTTTCAAGCGGCACATTGAACGACTGGAAGAATTTCTGTGGGTGAAAGATGAGGGGATGCTCTGCAATGGCACCAACGGTGTGCAGTGTTGGGATACCGCATTCTTCATCCAGGCCGTGTTCGAGGCTGGGTTGCAGGATGATGAACGTTACCATCCCATGCTTCTCAAGTCTCTGCACTACCTGGAGCGGCAACAGATTCGAGAAAACTGCAAGGACCAGGAGAAATGCTACCGCCAAACCCGCAAGGGAGGTTGGCCATTCAGCAACCGCGACCAAGGCTACGGTGTCAGTGACTGCATTTCTGAGGCACTCAAGGCCATCATTCTGCTGCAGAAGGTTGGTAGTTTCCCGCAGGTACTCGAGGATCGACGGATCTTTGATGCCGTGGACACGCTCCTCCTGTACCAGAATGACAATGGCGCTCTCTCCTCCTACGAAGCTCGCCGTGCGGGACAATGGATGGAGATATTCAACGTGGCCGAGGTGTTTGGCAACATCATGGTCGAGTACGATTACCCCGAGTGCACCACCGCCTGCGTGACGGCGCTGAGCCTGTTCCAAACCCACTGGCCCGACTACCGCCGCGACGAGATTAAAAACTTCATCAAGAGAGCGACAAACTGGATCAAGACAAACCAGCGGATCGACGGAAGCTGGTACGGAAGCTGGGGAATCTGCTTCACCTACGCTACCATGTTCGCCCTGGAGAGCATGGCTAGCATTGGTGAGACCTACAAGGATAGTTACATCTCGCGGCGAGGTTGCGAATTCCTCCTGTCCAAACAGAGGGAGGATGGCGGCTGGTCAGAAAGTTACAAGGTACAGCCTCAGAACCAACTTCTGAGCTATGATTCAAGTTTGACAAGGGCTAACTATTGCGATGCAGGCATGCGAGACGATGCAATACCATGAGCACCCCATGGGATCCCTGGTGGTGCAGACGGCCTGGGCTCTAATCGGTCTCATGGAAGCCGACTACCCGAACAAGGAGCCCCTCCGCAAGGGGATCAAGTTCATCATGGGCCGCCAACAGGCCAACGGCGAGTGGTTGCAGGAGGCCATCGAGGGCGTTTTCAACAAGTCGTGCATGATCTCGTACCCCAACTACAAGTTCACGTTTACAATCAAGGCGCTGGGCATGTTTGCGCGCAAGTACCCCGAGGAGAGGATTTCGCTTTAATAGTTGTCGGAGGGGCATGGAATCCAAAGCAGCGTTGGATGATATTTTAATATTTTAGATGTTACGAAAGTTATTAGCCTAATCTTAGTAGTAATGCCAAAACAAACTGGACTCGTATCTTTTCCCACAAGGCCTTTGACACTCCACCATACGGGTGACCACCATGCGACTACCTCTGGAGTGGTGCTGCATTCCGAGCCCAATCTTTTAAGGTTGCATGGTGCCATAAAAGAGACACGGGCAGCGCGTTTAAACCTCAGGTTCATTGCGGTTCAAGCCAGGGTCGTACGTCCATGTGTCTAGGGTATCCGTTCGATACTTCGGACGATAGTTGAGGCGGTGCAGATAGGCCTTCCAAAGGGATCGAGAAGAACCAAATGATCGGAAAGGATTTCGGAAAGAAATTCCTAACTCCTTAAAAAGGGTCTTAAGCTCGAAACATTTAACCGAGTCGTTCAAATAGTTTCGAATAGTCTACAACAGCCACATTGTGGAAAAGGTCCCTAAACGAGGATCGCACGCGGCGTGAAGCTTGCCTGCAGATAGAAGGTTCCAGCTCCCCACATCCACCCCTCCACTCCGCTCCCCACCGCCGCCAGGTGTCGGGTGTCAGTTGAATGTAGGTACCTACAGTAGGTATTATATCATCCATCCAAGCTTCACCTCTACCTCACTTTGACCAAGCAAAGCACCGAGATTTGACTCCACAAACTACCACACAAATACGATACATCCCCCAACACCAGGATGTCGTATGTCGACACGGCCTACCAAGGCCTCCACGCCCTCTCCCAGCGCAACTGGGACGAGTCCATCGCAAAGCTCAGCAAGGCCCTCGCCAGCTCGGCCAACCCAGCCTGGCTCATCGCCCGCTCTAGGGCGCTCGTCGGCGCGGGCCGCTTCCGCGACGCCCTCGAGGACGCCGACCTGGCCTGGCACGAGGCCAGCCGCCGCGGCAGCAAGCGCGAGCTCATCATCGAGGCCCAGCACCGCCGCGCCGTCGCGTACAACCGCCTCGGCGAGCTGGCCAACGCGGACTGCTGCTGCGTGTACGTCCTGCGCATGCTGGATGGGGGCAGGGCGGCTGCGTCGGAGGATCCCGGCGATGCGCTGACTGGTGAGGACGGCGTCTGGAGGGTTACGCTGGCGGACGCGAAGAGGGAGGCGGAGGAGATGGAGGCGAGGGAGAAGGGGGAGAACGGCGAGCAGAAGCTGCCAGGACTGGGGGACCTGCCCAAGGATGAGGGTAAGATGAAGACGGCGCGTCTCACGCAGGCCCTACGGTTCCAGATTCTGCAGAAGATGGATCAGCTTCCCGCCGATGACCCGGCCAGGAAGCGCACAGCGACCCAGAAGCCACCGGCCAGAGAACTCAACTCCGCCGACGCGCCAGCTCAGTCGAAATCCACAGGAGCCTCCAACACCACTTCCACAGCAGCAGCGAGTGCGGCGCCGCCGCAACCCAAGAACGAGAAGCTCCGTCTGCAGGACTTCCAGACAACCACGACGATGAGCGTCTCCATCTTCTCCAAGGGTGTCGACAAGACAAGACTCAATGTCCAGTTCAACCCCTTCGAGGTCATTCTGGATCCCATAGTCTATCCTGACGGCGAGGAGAAGAAGTTCACGCTCTCAACGTGGGGTGAGATCGTGCCGTCGGAGTGCAAGTATACTGTCACGCCGAGCAAGGTGGAGCTTCAGCTCAAGAAGAAGATCCAGGGCAGGTGGGCGTCTTTGGAATCCAAGGACGGCGCTGAAAAGACACAGGAGAAGCCGGAGTAAGACTGAACTTATTTACGCAAGTGCAAATGTCATCTCATTCTAACACCCTCCTAGGTCAGCCTCGTCCGCTGCCTCTCAAGCACAAAACACCGCAGCCGCTGCACCCCAAGACGGGCACCAACCCTCCAAATCAGAGGAGAAGCTCGGAGGAGGAACACACCCACCTACCGCCAAACACGCCCTAGCCAGCTACCCGACCTCCTCGCGCACCGGCCCCAAGGACTGGGACAAGCTAGACGTGGACTCGGACGAGGAAGAATCAGACGTCAACTCCTTCTTCAAGAAGCTTTACAAGAACGCCACACCGGAGCAGCAGCGCGCCATGATGAAGAGCTTCACCGAGAGCAGCGGCACCAGCCTCAGCACGGACTGGAACGACGTCAAGGGCCGGACCGTCGAGGCTGTGCCGCCCGAGGGTGTCGAGGCTAAGAAGTGGGATTGATTGAGTGATTTCACCAACCAAGGCGCCGCAGGTCTTGTTTTATTCTTTATTCGTTATTATTTTTTTGCCCCAATTCTTTTACGACTTTGACGGATTACGCTGCTTCATTCCCTCCCAGGACACGGCGTTAACCGGTTAGTAGGCGTCGGTGACGGAACAGCAAAGACGCCATGGGAATGCCTGGTAGTTCGTATTGAAATTGATGATATGCCAGTAGAATATCGAATACATGCCACCCTCAGGTCTCAACATACGTTGCTCGTAATCTTTTTGCTGGCTCCCCTGACATATTATCGTCCCTGATGAAATTGCCGCGGAGATTTTACGTTTCGGACCTTGCGCGGAGCTTCTACGCATCGGGCCGGGCCTTAGCTTCCATCTCCTTATAGGTGTTCGTAGCCATGAGTGCCGCCTGCCGAGCCTTCTCATCATTGGCCGTCCGCTCCCGAGCGTCACGCGGTGAAGAAACGTGCGACCCGGGTGCGTACGAAGCCTTGCTAAGGAAATCTTGCTTCGAGATGTAGGTCCCCCGAAGCCACCGGCTGCCGCCCCCATCGAGGTCAAAGGCTGTGCGTCCATGCAGCACGCGGCGATTGTTGAATAGGACGCAATCACCCGGCTCCATCCGTGTCTGGTACAGGGAAGTTGGACTATTGACGGCCTCTTCAAAGATCCGCGCACCGAGGACCCAGTCAGCCATCTCTTGGGCCGAGTAACCTTCCCTCCACTCAGCTTGGAAGGGTGGACTCCAGTAAACTTCGCACTCATTCCGCCCTGTGGGCCGTAGCAGCGGCCGGTTCTGCCCGTACCGATAGCCGTGGCGCGCGTAGCCGTAGGGGACCGTATGTTCAACAAGGCGCTGGAGGAAAGAGTACTGAGGGTTACGGCGGAGCAGGTCGAGCATGGTGCCCACACGTTCCGCATCGCTGAAGAGGGATTCGCCTCCCTGGCACGAGTTGTCTATGCAGTGGAGGATCTGAACGAAGGGCACGGGTTCGAGGTACAGCAAGTCCTGGTGCAAGCCGAGATAGCCGCTAGTATAAGCAACATTCTCGGCGTTGGGCTTCGCACGAACATCAAAGGTGCGGCCGTAGAAGGTTTCCTGGATATTGGCGATGCGCAGTGCGATGCGGGACACGGATTCTTCGTCGCGAGGCACATTGCGCAGAAAGACGATGCCAAGACGCATGATATCGCGGATGACATCCCAGAAGGCGGTGCCTTCGTCCTGCATGAAGGCCTCGTAATCGATCCTTCGAACTTTGTCCTTGATCTCGGAACCATCCCAGTACTCTCTTCCGTAGCGCAGCTCGAGCGGAGCGTTGGGGCTGAGCAGCTCGTCCAGCCACTGCGACGAGAGCAGGACTTCGTGACCGGCGCTCCCGCCGTGGCTCTTCATGTCCTTGTCCACGGTGACAGCTAGCCCGTTATCCTCCGTCAGCCGGACCTTGGTGATCTCCATGTCGAGTGGCAGCTGCGACGTGGCGAAGGTTTTCTGCCCCGAGCTAACATCGCGACAAGCTACGCATGAGCAATTGTCCCTGATTTGCACCACACTGTATTCGCCCGCAGGTGAGTCGGCGACACTAATTGTATCTTTGGTCCACGATACTTGATGCTTGTTTCCGGTCTGTAATTGCAGTCTGTCGAGAGTTTCGCGACCAAGCTTGGCTGCAGTCACAGAATAACAGCGCCCCGTGATATTCGACAGGGGAAGCGCACAGCTGAGAGCAGCTGGGTGGATGGATGGCGCGAGAACGGCGCCACGCGGGCACAGGCGGGCAAGGCGGCCGACGCGCGCGAGCATCCTAGCGCTTTTTCCCTTTGCGGGCTTCTTGAGTATGAGTGAATAAAACGATAATGAGCCAAGAAGAACGTAATGCGGTGGGAGAGAAGAAGGCCTCGCCGGAGATCGCCTGGCGGTGGTTTGATGATGATTCTAGCTGCCCTTTTGCGAGCTGGTTCCGAGCGTGGGCTTCTCCATATTTGCATGGCAGGGAATTACCTCGGCTCACCTGTTTCTGTCTGTGAGGGGACCCTCATGAGGTGGCTCTTATCTCTGCTGGCCCCTCAGTTGTGAATTCTGGGCCACGGCGACAGCTTCGCGGTCGTGCCTATACTCCGTAGACTGGGCTATCCATCCATTTCTGATTCATCAAGACTTTGCCATTGGGCCGTTGTCGCAGATTGATTATTTTTCCTGCACTCATGCAGCGGTATCCATGGTGAGTGATGTTAATAGGCGTTTCGTTGCTTATTGGTAGGCGCGCTGCCATAGGCTTCTCGAGACGCGAGCGCCGATGCGACCTTTTTCTCGTGTCATTTCAACGTTCGGCTATAGACGTACGAAGTTGGATATCCGGTGGTTCCGTAGGCAAAAATCTTACAACGGCGTTGGTGACTCCGCATGCTATTTGGCGACCTCATTTCTTCTCAACGATTGCGATTGCTCGACCATCGCTTGACCATAACCTCTCTAACTTTGTATAGCTTCAAAGCCTCTGCAAATCCTCGCTGCAGACTTTGGTCAAACAGTGGAGGCGGCGGCACATCCACGTAGACGAAGACCAAGCTCTTGAAGACCTGGGACAAGACTCGGATGACGCTGTGAAGCCAGTACCATGACTTTTGCGGCCCCTTCTTTCCGGACTCCCTCCACCATGGATCTGAGTACGATGGGATGACAACCAGGCCAAATTGTGCGTGGTCGAACACAGGGCCCCTAGTGTAGAGCAGCCAGTCAACGCCAAACTTGATACCCCCCCGAGGCACCCATCCAAGTGACCGGAAGTGATGATACACGGCGTAGTGAACGAGAAAGTCATCATCTGGCTGGAGCTCTGGATCATCCGGTCCAGTACGGGGCGGGAAGTAGTAGTGTTGCCGAAACAGGGTTAGTAATTCCTGCGTAGATAGCCGCCTGCCTGATGCAGGATCATTCACCACTAGAGCTCCCAAACCAAACGTCAACCAGAGGGCCTCTTCCGGCATGAGTTGAAGATGCTCCTTGTTGACAATGGCGACCGAGCGCGCGGATCCATTGGAGAAAACCTTGTCAACATCACCGTTGGCAGTGCCTTTATCGACCTCTTCTCCATTGACCGGGGATTGGCTCGGGCTGGGCGGGTCTGACACCTTAAACGTGGTCGATGTTATCTCGGGCGAGAATCGCACGCTCTTGTGCTCCTTAAGTTTATGGAGACCAGGGATGACTTGACCGGGGACCTGAGGAACTGAACTCGTCAGAGTATCGACGATAGACGCATTGGCTTGCGAGCTTGCAGACAAGTCGGCGGCCGAGTTCGGCAGGGCCAGAATTTCCATCGGCCCTACCGGTGACGCGACCAACGGAGACTGGCTCCCAGAACGATCTTGCTCAGCCAGCTGTGCTTCCGCCTCTCTCATTTTCCGAATATACTCTTGCTCAAGTCTCGCCCGCTCCCATTTTGCCCGCAGCCGCTCCTCACGCCTTTGGACGGTCTGGATTTCACTGACGTGGGCTTCTTCCAGCCCCCTGCGGACTTGCTCGCGTTTCAGCCAGTTAGGCTCACTGCGGCTCAAGCTTCCCTTCCCATAGAAGCCTTGCTGCCACAGCGCGGTGACAGACGCTTCATTCGTCACATGAACTGACGCGGTCTCTTCCGACCACGTTCCCTCGTGGACCACTGCCGGCTGGGCCGGCGGAGGGGAGATGATCTGGCTGAGCCAAGCATAGGCGACGTGGAAGAGGGAGAGAGGGTTGTTCGGGTAAAAGGTTGGGAGCGGGAATGTCCGGATCGGTGCCGGAAGGGTATAGATCTGGTGCAGAGGCGGTCCTCGCTGCCGATTTCGGGGTTTTTGACCGTTGAGGCCCGAGGAACTTGCCATGGCTGGGCTTGCGGCAGAGGTTTGTGTCTCAGCCATCTTGCTGCGGAGTCATCTTGACCTGGGTCACGGAGTCAGTGAATGTGTGACAAAGCGCGAGAATCAATTATGTGTTGTTCAAAAGCTGCATCAGATACCGTTGTAGTCTATAATCATAGGCAATCACGGGGGACCAAATGAATGGATTTCCCCTTTGCACGGATTATGGTCATCATAGTAGCAGGCGGGGAGGGAGCTGTGAAGTGCGGCAGGAAGGGATGGGAAGCAACGTACCCGTCTAGGACATTGCCCTGAGGCTCAATGGTGCGCTTGGGCAGCGATAAAGGCAGAGGGGCTAGAGATATAGCTGCCGTCGTGTCTCGGAGGCGGGCGTGATGGTCGGTTTTTGGTGATGATAAAAGATGGAAGTTTGGAGGGTTTGGTAACGTGGAGAGTTGAAATTTTCTAGGACTCTTGGATCTGCAAGCTCCTGTAGGATCCACTACCTAAGTGGCGCCTGCCACCTCGCACGGTGGAGCACGCGTATGCGTACAGCTCCAAGTGCTTGCTGTACCTGCTCATACAGACAGGTGCCTCCAGTGGCGCCTTCCTTCAAAGCGCTTTTCGCACCACCGAGGGGAAGGAAAGAGCCGAGGAGGCCCAACTCCCCGGGTCCTGCCATTCGCAATCTGATCCTGGTTCTTCTGCATCTCCCGCCTCGTCATTGCGAGACCTGATAGTCCGACTTTTGTCGCGAGAACCCCGTGACAGCTGATTGCATACATGGCACGGAGTACACGCCCGGAGTGAGTCGGTCGACCAGGTCCTGAGGGTCTCACAGCGGGCCTTTTTCGGGGGGCTCTCACGGTGCCATGCCGTCCACCTCGCTTGCTGGGGTCTGATGAGTCCGAGTCGTCCGTGTCGTGGTCCCACCAACACCGACACTCTCCAGGGCTCTACAGATACGCCATCAGCAAAAAAAGACCTCACGAGGTTCCACCCACCGTTATTTCTCTGTGTCTGAGTTCCTGTGCAGTTTGTGATTCCGAAACTTATCCGTGGAACCTGCCGCCTAGCCTGTCCTGCCGTGGCTCCCCCGTCTACGTTACCCCTTATGGTCGAGTCTGTCAAAGCCCAACGCGGTCTGGGAGCCAAGGGACTGGTGACGAGATGCCCTCTCTCATCGAAATCAGCGCCGCAATTTGCCTTGTCTGGAGCTGCACCGTCATAGTCGTCGAATTAATAGGCATCACAGCCATGTCAGAGTCTTCACCCTTCCATCCCGCGCCCTGCACACCGCTAACTGACCGCGAATAGCTTCAAGCACTTCTCCCGCAAGCCGCCGCGCGCCGTCTCCCCCGGCCTTGGACACGATGCGCCTACTGTTACCATAATTCGGCCGGTCAAGGGCCTCGAGCCTCACCTTTTCGAATGCATTGCCTCCGTCTTTCGGCAGGACTACCCGACGGACAAGCTCTCGATACGTCTCTGTGTGGACAGCCGAAGTGACCCAGCGTACCCGATCCTGAAAAGCGTCGTCGCCGAGTTCCCGCAGTTCGATGCCCAGGTCATGGTCGAGAGCGATACGCCGAGCCACCAAGTTGAGAACCTGGGGCCAAACCCTAAAATCCGGAACATCAGCCGAGCCTACAGGGAGGCCAAAGGCGACATCATATGGGTCCTCGACTGCAATGTCTGGGTTGCTCGGGGAGTCTTGGGCCGCATGGTTGACAAGCTGATGGGCTATACAGCGGGAAAGCTGGCTGCTAAACCGTACAAATTTGTCCATCAGATGCCCATCGTGGTGGACATTGTCGACTATGCCCGGCCAAACGCCTTGGAGGGCCAAACTCTACTCTCGTCTGCCTCGGAGGCCTCGCCCGGCACAGATATCGTACTGCCCCGGGATCCGAATCTGTTTACCCAGATCAGATGCCACGGCGGGGGCCGGCTTGATGAGATGTTCATGGCATCGACACATGCCAAATTCTACGGCGCCATCAACATTGTGGGAATCGCACCTTGCATTGTGGGCAAGAGCAACATGTTCAGGAAATCCCACCTGGACCAGGTGACGGACCGAACACAGAATCCAATCCTGCCGAAGGACGACGACCGCCCATCGGGCGTGGACTACTTCTCCCACAACATTTGCGAGGATCACTCGATCGGCGATATTCTGTGGCGGTCCAAGATCCCTGGTCACGCGAACCACGGAATTGTCTGGGGGGATCTCGTCGTGCAACCCATGGCAGGTATGTCCGTGACCGCATACGTAGCCAGGCGTGTACGGTGGCTGCGAGCCCGGAAGTTCACAGTGCTCGCCGCCACCTTTGTCGAGCCCGGCGTCGAGTCTTTACTATGCGGCGCTTACTTCAGTTTCGCGGCCACCACACTCCCCTGGTTCAACCGAAACTTGTGCATCCCGCAGACATGGAGCGCCATGGGTGTCGTCTGGCTCACCTTCGTGACGGGCTGGATGCTGGCTGACTGGGTGGTTTTCTGCCGCTTGCACTCTGCCAATTCCATCGAAATCGATGAGAATACCCCTGCTTTTGCAAAGGGAACGAGGGGTACGACGAGGTTGCATACCCGTTATTTCTGGGAGTGGCTCCCGGCGTGGATCGGACGAGAGGTAATGGCCTTGCCCATATGGATATGGGCAGTGTTGCTCGGCGAAACGGTGAATTGGCGCGGCAAGACATTCAAGGTGCGCTTCGATACGACGGTCGAGGAGATTGTGCCTCGACGGACAAAGAGCCGGGCATCTATTAAGACTCCGGAGCTGGAGGGGCAGAGGCAGTCAAGCAAAGATCGGACGGACTAGAGCGATGTTTCCTATTGTCTAGACTCTACGATACCCCTGATGAGATATACGTACTGATACACCGGGTTCTGGAATGCCAGGTATTGTCACCCAAGTTTGTCCCTCACACACCTACCGCAAAGGTCTTCGGTCCGTGTGAGTGTTATTATACCACCGCCAACGTAGCTCTGAATCTAACAATGTGACTATCCCTGTCACCGTTCTCACCATGACCAGTAGCAAGCCAGTCCCAAGGCCACCCACAGTGGCATCATGACACTACCTTATCTGCCAGCTCCGACGTTAGCTGCTCAAACAACAGTCCCCCGTGACGACTGACTCACTAGATCTGTGCTCAGGTACTTGTAGCATTTGTAACTGAGTTGCTCACTGTTCATTTGATCATGCTTTGGCAATAATAAAACGAGGTGTACCACCCAGGGCCAACAAGTGAACACTGCTAACCGAGACTCAAGTCACCTCACATTCCATGAAACATGAAACTGATGTATGTTAGACGAGCCGTGATTGTCTTTTCCCTTGTTCCTGTCTACTTTGATTTCGCTCGTTTGTCACGGCCCTCATGCATTGGCATCATTTTGCGTTGAACGCCGGAGACGACATTGTCTCGATCAGACCAAGCTTCCAGTCAAGTCCTTGAGCCGATGTCAAGGCAACCCCCCCCCGACAACTTGCATGTAAAGAAATCAAGAGAATTTTGCAGCCCTTACCGCCTTATTTGAAGCCTTCAACCGAATATTGCGACTTTCTCTCGGAGACAGCTGGAGGAAGTAGAGCGAACCTTTTGGTTGTTGAACGGGGAAATAACTCCGAACAGAGTTTTATGAGCGAAAATGGTGTTTCTGTGATCTAAGCCTGGTCTTTTTTCACGCTTTCCTCCATGTCCTTTGATCTTGAATAGGCTCACTTGGTGCACATGATAGCACAGAGGCCGCACATGTGATCCCTGAACCTCCGAATCGGAAAACGTGATGACGCCGCGAGAGTCCTGTGCTTTTGTACCTGTATATACACCGAAGCACGTTTCTCATCCTGGAAATGAATGGAATACCTCTGGGTCAATATTGATTTGTGTGTGCTCGGTGCATCTGGATCTATAAGTCCCACTGCCCGACGCCTGATTCAAAGTCGTGCCAGCAGTGATGTCCATATGAAATCGACAACCGAGGTACCGCTGCAGCCTTATGGCATTACACTTCGTATTATGCAAGATGCCATACGTCAGTATCATTATTTCCTCTATCCACACAGAATCTGGGGTAACTACTCACTGGTACCTCCAAAGTTCCAGTGTCACTGGCTTGAAAACCACAACTCGATGTGATCCACTATTCCAACGATTCAACTGCGTTAAAGTCTCATAAACCCCAGGGTTTCAATACGAGATCCTCCGTTTTTTGAAGCAAAACCTCTTCAAAAGTCACGAATCTCCATCCAAGCTCATGGGCGGCCAGACCTTGTGTGGGAGACTCGCCGCTTCCCCGGGCATCACCGCCCTCGCCATCCTTAACCCCCAACCCCTCCTTGACGAGTGCGAAACCCTACGTTTGAACTTTGACAGTATGCCCTTCGGGGTGCACATGCCCCTCGAGCAACTCCAGCGCCTGCGGTACCTACTCGGTCTGTCCCGCCTGCCCCTCGACGAGGATATCCGGGCCGAATACACACGGAGGGTTGGCAAGGCGATCGAGTTCCGCCAGCACTTTGACTCCCTGGCGCAGCACCTCCGGCGGAATGGATACGAGGAGTTAGAGAGGAGCACCCTTGAGGCGTTGGATCGTCAGAGGCGTTTCTTCTGCTCCGAGGATGAGGTCCTGGCGCGTGTTATTGAGCGGGGCCTGGAGGCAAGGGATGGCGGGGAGGATGTTGCCAGTGATGGGTTGCGGGAGGGGCATGGTTTGGCTTTGAAGGGGCAGGATAATGATGGAACTGTTGGGAGTGGCAAGCCGGACGACAGTACGAGACAAGCTGCAGCGTGGCGTCCCCAGCTACCGGACATATATGAGCGGGCAGAGGAGGGAAAAGGAGAGGGTGGAATGAAACAATGATCCTCCGAACGACTGTTATAGGAGTGTCTTATGAAGGAATCCACATGGCACGTCTGATTCGTGTGGAAAAGATGAATGGGAGCTCAGGGGTTGCTTACCAGTACTGTGCCAGGAAGACCCAAATACCTTACCCAAGGTACTTCAAGACATGAATTTTACCTTGTTACCAACGCCTTAGGAGCTACAAAACTGCGGGTCTGGTACGTAACATGGGAAGGATCTTGGACGTGAAAGTATGAGAGGGACACAGAATAGAATTGAAAATGTACATACGAGCCCCAGCTTATTATCTAAAGGTGCTAATAGGCAAGAAAATAATACCATAACAAGGAGATGCCCACTCATGTCTCGGTCTATCGTCTTGAAACAATAAAAAGAAGATGAACTTGGAACTGGCAATCATCCAACGCGCTCCCAGTTCAAATGAGATGTGTCGTTGTTGCTTAATGACGTCCCCGTCCCTCCCCCTTTCGATCATATCCCTCCTCGCCACTTTGCCGAATCGTGGGTGGTCCGTAAACCCCTTTACAGGAAAAGGGGCACCATGGCCATCAGACCAGCAAGCACAGCCGGAACGGCAAGGCCAGCCGCAGCGTCGTCATCATCATCCTCGGCACCGTCGGCGCAGCCATCATCTTCGTCAGAATCGACATCGACGCTACCGCTCTTGCCGCCCTTGCGACGGCACAGGGTGCTCCCGCTCTCGGAGGTAGGCTCGGAGGAGGACGAATCAGTTTCGGTGGGCTCGTCGTCATTGTCGTCGTCGGCCGAATCGGTCTCTGACGACTCCGCGGTGTCCTCAGTAGCGTTGGTAGATGACGACTCACTGCCAGAGTCACACTTTCCGTCGTCGGTGCAGGTTTCGCCCTCGTAGCAGTAGTACCCGTCGCCGCAGCAGACGCTCCCGGCAGGCATGCAGTAGCCATCGCACTCCTCCTGGGAGGAGAGACAGGTTCCGGAGCCAGAGGTACCATCCAAGTCATCGTCATCGTCGTCGCTGCTGCCACCGGAGCCGGTCTCGCAGAAGCCGTCACTGGTGCAAGACTCGCCCTTTTCGCAGTAGGTGTTCGCCTCCTCGCAGCACACACTACCGTCGGGGATACAGTACTTCCCGCAGAGCTCCTTGCCGTCATCGCAACCAGTGGGACTGCCGGTGCAGAACTCGCCCTTGGGACAGCAGCCCTCGAGGGTGCAGTACTTGCCGGCGCTGCAGGAGGAGCCGTCGCCGTCGCCGCAGCACACCTCGCCTTCGGGGATGCAGAAGCCGTCGCAGTCGGCCTCGCCAACGTCGCAGGTGGCCCTGAGTCTGAGGGCTGCCGAGTTGCCGCCGGGGAGGAGGAGATTCGCCTGGGAGCCCTTGAGGCCGGAGCGGCCGATGGTCTCGTGGGCGGCTCCTAGGCAAGCGGCCAGGGCCAGGAGGAGAGTGGAGGAGCGAAGCATGTCGGGGATGGTTTTGGAGAGGGAGGGGAAGAAGTGGAGGCAACTCGGAAAGGAGAGAGCGGACTGACGTCTGGGAGGATGTAAGTGAGTACCAGTGACACCTGAAGACAGGAGTAAGGGGAACAGGACTGGTGGTAGTACTCAGCTTATAAGAACAGGAAGACCCTAGGGCTGAACAGCTTCCACCCACATCCCGGTCGCAAATCAGCCCGGTTAATGGGCCGGCATGGCAAGATATGCCTTGGTCTAGCCAGAAAACGCAAAATCGATGCAGTGCGGCTGAAGGTTGCCTGGCCTGCATTAGCATAGGGCGCCCAAACCAGTCGAGTGGTTTTCCTTAGTGGTCCAGGGCCCGAGGCGCCTAAGCCGGAATGGTCGACTGAGGCCGACATGGCATGTGCTGTGCTTTGGTCACTGTTTGGTCTCGGGGTCGAGATCATGGTCTCTCGGGGCAAAGATGTGCCTTTCTTACGGGAGGTTGATGGTGGTGATGGCTTTTGGCCAGGCCCCACAGCCTCCTCAACCCAGCCATAAAGAAAATAATCATGAATGACCAGTAGAGCTGAACCCAGGCGTCCTCACCTATGTGACAGATGATTATTCAAGCCGTTTGGTGTCCGCGTGAAGGCAACCTTGCAACAAACACCAGAGCCGTGAAATGTCGAACACTCCGTGTCACTTGGCCACCGCCTCGCCCGCCGACGTGTTAGAATCAGTCTCATTGCGCCGTCGGAAAATTAGCTATGGAGTAGAGTGCAGGACTTGCGCTGATTCGTCGGGCACAGCCTGTCTTGGGGCTGCTGGCGCCCGGCTCGTAAGGTTGAGGGGTGGAGGAGGAGGAGGAGGAGGAGGAGGAGGAGGATTAGTGCACGCTAATAATAACTCTAGATCTCGACTTAAATTGCCATGTTACATTGAGATCGGCGGGAGGCATTCTCCCAGATCAAGTTTATCTACCCGGGAGCCTGTTCTGTCAATCTACCAAATGGCGCGTTTCCCCAATGCTGCGTACTCGTGCTGCACATACACTGTTAACCGTGGCTTGTATACATAGGCCACAGTCCAAGTCCAAATGTCTGGATGTTGTCGTAATACTGTTAAGCACATGTATCTTCAGCGGAAATACGCGGATCCACGATCTCCCAGGCGGCACACGGCTCCCCGGCAAGGATGGAGGAGTATCCGGTAAAGCCCTGGGGTTGGGGCGTTAAGGTGGCCGGGATGTGGTGGGAATGGAACAGCAAGGGTCTGATAACGGCATGAAGAGTTCCGCCAAGGATTGGCAGGGCTGAAAGTGACCCTCTCTCTCGGAGCCAATGGTTGGCTAGATCCATCATTAGGCCCATGCATGTCTACATGTACTGTATGTCCGATTCGCCGGTTTCCGCCAGACACCACTTACAAGTTCTACCTTACTGTAATTACCCATGCACCTTGCACGTGAACTTGTCAATTTTCAAACCCGTCAGCTCGCGTGGTGAACAGTGGTAACGTGAGCTTTCTATCCCAGTAGCCGATGCAAGAAAAGAACACGACAAGGAGGTTAAATCGAAAGTCAGAAGGACCGTGGTTGTATACAACCAAGAGCCCTCAAGGCGCTTCAAACTTCTATCTCTTCGATTAGCAGTTCTCAGCAGCCGAGGTCAAGTAGAACTTTAGAGTTGTTTATCAATAATTTTAACAGTTTTCCATTTTCCTTTCATCTTTATTTTTTTTTTTTTNTTTTTTTTTTTTTCCTTTTTCATTTTATATCTTCTTCACTTCGGACCATAGCTTTTGCTTTATCATTATCACCTAGGGGTTTTCGAACAATGTGCCCTGCAATGACCCCCCCAAGCTTGAACACCTATGCCACAAAGGTGAGAAAGTGAGACGAGGTTCTCATTGCTGACGCGAATGGACTAGGCAGGTACCTAGGTTCAAGGATGATGCTGACTACATGAATTAGCGATCTTGAGAATGTCTACAAGTTCTCTCAATCCATCCGTATTCGTCCAGGCTTTCTTTCCTTTCTTCTCCCGCAGTGTCAGCGACAGACCCAGCACATGCACGATACCTACTAGTATCATCTACCCTACCTACTCCTATCTATTCCCTGATCAGCCGTTCCCGCCGTCAACGCAAACCATTTTCGTCGTCGGCATCAGCATGGCACCTCATCTCCACGGCATCGGCCTCTTCTCGCAGTCGGCCGTCGTCATCATCCTCTTCATCGGGGCCTTCAGCCGCTTTACCCACGGCCGCTTCACGCCGCGCTTCTACGCCTACCAGTTGGACCGCGCACCCGACGACGCCTCCACGCGCGTGATTCCCTTCATGGACACTCTGCTGGGCACCCTGAACCTCTTCCCAGCCACGAGGGCCTACGCACTCGCGGCATGTGTCTTGTTTCAAAGCTTTGGAATCGTTGTGAGGGTGCGCCAAGGAAAGAGTCTGATCTGGGACCTGGCCTTGTACACTGTCACCGCTGTTGCATGCTGGAGCGCGTTTTCTGGTCGTTGAGGATGCGTCTATACGCAGGCGCCTATCCATGGCTTCTATTTCCTATTCCTGAAGACCGGCAATTGTCGTATCAGGGACTCTAGCCATTAAACTTTCGGATGATGAGCGTCCGGTGCGTCTGGGGATTCTAAGTATTCAAGTTAGCAGTTTGATCCAAGCACCGGAGCGTAGCCCATAGTGCAAGAGCTATATTACTCTCCGTGTAAGACCTATGCGATGATGGCACATATACCAATCAATATTATTATGATGGAAGTATTCATTGCCCTCTCTTCTTACTAATGCTAGCGGGCTAAAGACTCGGAGTAATGATATGCTACACGCCAATTCCTGCTTCGACCATGGCTTTTTACCTTCGCCTTTAACATTGTAAGGAACTTTTTGGGGGGCTTGATACCCAATCTTCTTCTATTAAAAAAGCGACCGAGACAAACTAAAATAAAAAGAAGAAGAAAGGGGGAAAGTAGTAAGGGTGGTTGAAGGGCTATCGAACGGAACTTCCTGAAGCTTAATAGGACCTTTCTGAATTTTCTGGCGAGTTGGCACTTCGAGGCAGTAAGGTACACCCAACATAATAGGACTCTGAATCTGTATACTAGTATTGTACCTCAGGGCAGGTACTTAGCACCTAATTACTAATTGCCTATGGCCATCATTCTCACTCACCCACCACTCACTTCCATATGAGAATGTGTGTTGTTTTCTTCTTCTTCGCTTTTCTGGACCAGCAACAACGGCAGCCACAGTCAAGGAACGTCTCCGACCTCGCTCAAATCCACACTCTTTGCAATTCTGCACCCGGATACCGCGACTCTGTACTGACACGGGATGGCCTACCTCGACGACCAAAGCCTTCACGTCTACGTACAAGTATCCTCGGTCACTGCTGAGTCCAGAGTGAGTTGCACTACCACCCCTGCGGCGCTTATTTTGTGGCTGATGTACTGGCATGGCACAGCTCGGCTTTTGTCGCCTTGCGCTCCCAGGGCGTATAGGTTTCACGTTGTAGGGCACCCCGTCGCCGCCCGATCTCGAGAGCTGCCTCTTAGAACCCCGATGCCGACCCTGGTGGAACGTTACGCCAGCATCCGGATTTGGGGTCGCTTTGGCTTGAGATAATTGGCAACGAAAAATTGATTGGACCTATACCACGTACAAGTCTGGCCAATCTCCCGTTCCAGTACTGAGTGCTGGGGTCGATTATCTGGCCATGTAGCCCATGTTACCAAATGGGTGTCACAAGCGGAGGAAACCGGCATACGTCGTAGGTCCCTTAGGAGTCTGGATCGTGTAACGATTGTCAAAGCTTCCCAGAATATGAGAATTGAGCTGCTAAGTACGGTATTCCTTCTTATTATTTTAGTAGTTTTCGATTGCCAAGGTTTCCGCCGTCTGTTATCCTGCCTTGCCTCTTCCTCCCAGCCGATGTTCGGCATCAGAAATAGTGGGGCTTGTAAGTTCTGAAGATGCGGCAGAAACATGAACTGACCCGCGAGAAACTTTCCCACTGTCCGTCAGGTCCATCATCATCATCATCATCACCAGCCTCTCGCAACCAAGTTTGGACATCATCCCCAGGCTGCAATTTGCCTCCGTCTGCGAACCAAGAATGCAGCTCAAGAACACCCAGCGGCTGGAGCTGCCGCCCACGGCGGACATGCACGTCCATCTGAGGCAGGGCGAGATGATGAAGCTGGTGACGCCCTACGTCCGCGCGGGCGGTGTTGACACCGTCTTTGTCATGGTACTTTTTTCCTATGCATTCTAGTTTTTGGCTATTTTATTTTATTTTTGCTTTCTCATCGGTATGTGCTGTTGCTGACACCGATCCAGCCCAACCTGCAGCCGCCCATCACGACTGTCGCCCAGGCCCTCGAGACCAAGGCCCAGCTTCAGGCTATCGAGCCCAATGTCAACTTCCTCATGTCCCTCTATGTGAGTTACTCTGCCCAATGGATCAAGGACCTTGGTCAGTCATTGACTCTCGCTTCAGCTCCACTCCTCCGTTACCCCCGAGGTGATCGATGAGGCTGCCGCGGCTGGCATCACCGGTGTCAAGGTCTACCCACAAGGTAAGTGGTATATACACCTACTCCATGAAAGAATCATTTAAATATCGTTGCTCACACGCGGTTCACCAATAAAGGCGTCACCACAAACTCCGAGGCCGGTGTCACCTCGTTCGACGACTTCTACCCCACCTTCGCCGCCATGGAGAAGCACGACATGGTCCTGAACCTCCACGGCGAGGTCCCCGGCGTCGTCCCCGACGGCAAGACGCACGAGGAGGCCTTCCTGCCCACCCTGCAGAGGCTCCACGAGAAGTTCCCCAAGCTCCGCATCATCCTCGAGCACTGCTCCACTGCCGCCGCCCTGGATGCCGTCCGCGCTTGCGGCCCTACCGTTGGAGCTACCATCACTGCTCATCACCTCTACCTGACCGGGGACGTGAGCCAGGTTGACTCTCTTGCGTTCTGCAAGCCCATCCCCAAGACCCCTGCCGATCGCGACGCACTGCTCAAGGCCGTCGTCAGCGGCGACCCCAAGTTCTTCTTGTAAGTTTTGACACCTCCCCTGTTTGACACCTCTGGGCAGTCGTGCCACAGTAAAACTTACACACACAACCCCCCTTCGGCCTTTAGTGGAACGGACAGCGCACCCCATCCCCTCACCGCAAAGCACGTCGGCGAGG
Organism: Hapsidospora chrysogenum ATCC 11550; assembly: GCA_000769265.1. NCBI lineage: Eukaryota > Fungi > Ascomycota > Sordariomycetes > Hypocreales > Bionectriaceae > Hapsidospora > Hapsidospora chrysogena. Next base: position 228,042 of record JPKY01000018.1, read on the forward strand.
GTAAGGCCCCCGCCGCCGGCGTCTTCACACAGCCCTACGCGACCCAGCTGGTCCTCCTGGCTCTCGAGGATGCCACGGAGAACGGCATCATCTCGGAGGCGGACGTGACGCAGGAGAAGCTCGAGGGCTTCCTGAGCAAGTTCGGCAGGAGTTTTTACAAACTGTCCAACAACAGCAACAGCAGCAGTGGGTCCAAGATCGTCCTGGAGAGGAAGGGCGAGACGATCCATACTAGCATTCAGAGGGGGGGTCTGGAGGTTGGTCTTTCCAGGGCCGGGGCCGAGGTTTTTAGTCTGCGTTGGGAGAAGGCGTGAGCGTCGTGGATGGGACCAAGGCTTCCTTTAAAAGTTGGAAAGAATGAGTTCATATCTGAAAGCTCCCTTTTATAGATCGGCTGCTTGTTTTTCCTCCCTAAATGCCAGTAACGCGCCCAACTCCACAAACTCCATTCCCCCCCGAAAGCAGTCATCCGGAAGCTCGCTCCAACCCCTGCACACGAACCGAACCCGCCCCCGCCCCCAATATCCCAGTATATTCCCAAGGCCGCAGGGAGTATATTCCATAGGCCCTCAACCACGGGATTCGCGAGTCCGAGTCGGGTATCTCCATGCGCAGGGGGCAGAGCGCTGAGAGGGATAGGACAGCGTTGGTCCATGCCCGTTGTACATATTTCCCATCAGCGACAGGTCGTGGGTCCCTAGCGTGCGAGAGACGGAATGCATGCATAGCGTCGGCATGAAAAACTTCCAGTTTCCATGGCCCCCAGTCGAGACTTAACCGGTAGAGAACAGGGTATCTTCGTCGCGCAGGTACTCCCCGCAGTCAGCCTGCCGGAAGCACACAATGCCCGTGGGATCCAACCTCCTCGACTCGCTCGTACTCCGGGCAGTGACGCCAAACCCGAGCGGCACATCATCCATGCTATACACAATAATACCCTGGTGCTCGGGGCAGTCCTCCGAGAAGCGACCGACGTGCGCCTTGACGATATTGGAGCCGTACAGGAAGGGCATGACGCCGTTGGGGCGGATCCAGATCTTGTGGCGGGCGTGCGGCGCGATGACGGGCAGCGCCGTGATGTGCAGGCGGAACTTGCCCGACTTGGTGAACTTGCCGATGCAGACGCCCAGCGAGAGCAGCTTGTCGCGGGAGATGGACGTGGCGATGTTGGCGAGCGAGAGGAGGACGTAGTAGACGCGGCCCTGGCCGGAGAGGCGGAAGACGTAGCGGTCGGCGTTGGGGGACGAGTCGAGCGGGGCGATCAGGTTCTTGAGCGACGGGCCCGTGTAGTCGGCCAGCTTCTTGAAGAGGGTCTGCGTCTCTTCTTCTGTGAGGGGACGCATTGTGGGCGGCGGGTTATTCCTGCTTGATCTGGTCGTGGTTATTTGTTGATGACTATTTTTTTTTATTCTTTTGGGGAATTGGCGTCTTCAGCAGAAAAAAAGAGGTGCCCCACTACCATCAAATGCGAGCTGGGTGGCTCGGTGCGGAATTTGGCCGCTGTATGGGGCAGTTTTGTGCCGGGCGGTGAGCAGTACGCATGCATCATCATAGCCCTCAATGTTGGGCACGTTTCTTTCTGGCTTTTAATTTCAAAAATTTCTTTACTCATCCACATAGTAGTTGAATGCGGCATTCCACGACATGATGCAACGACTCTCCCTTTCAGGCGAAACATAAGCCTAAACGACGCACAAAAACTTGGTAACGAGAGGAACTCCCCCGAGGAACTCCACAGTGCAACTTCTATGGACTTGTTATGGGTCATGACATCGCAAGCCGGGATCGCGTCAAGAAACCTACATCTACGTGATGAGCCACCGTCTGCTTCACCCTGCGAGCAGACCGGATTGGGCCGAATTCTATGGCGCAGCGATTGCCTGGGATTGCTCTCAAAGACTCGACTTTCCGCCACGATGGAAACCAGATTCCCCCATCCGGTCTTCCTGGAAACGTGCGACCCCCTTCTTCCCATTTAATACGGCGTCCTTCTAGATCCTGCCGACACCAGCTCCGAGCCGGACAATGGGCTTGACCAGCCAGAGGGGTGTGAGCTTGTACTTATACTCGGCCTCGTAGAAGTCGCCCTCCTGCGTGATGTTGACGCCGGCACCACCCCAGTCGTTCCCTGAAAATTCACCGTCAGCAAAATTGACCCCTTGCAGGATGCACATCAACGAGCTCGGGGATGGAAATATATACGGCATGGAAAAAAAAAAAANAAAAAAAAAAAAGAGAAGGAACGCAAGGAAGGAACTCACTTGCACCGAGATTGGCAAACCCGTCAAGCTCCTCATCGCCACACGTGCACGTGTTAGGACTGTCCTCGGGAATGACAAGCCCATACGTGCTGAGCGCCTCGCGCGTGTCCCCGCGAAAGACGTTACCCTCGACGAGCACCTGGTTGTCGGAGCGCGAGTGGATGGCCTGGTACAGGAAGTCCTCGTACAGGTTGTTGTAGACGTGCTGGTGACCGAAGCGGCCGGCGGGGCCGCGCGTGCCGGAGCGGCGCCAGTGGTTGTGGTGGTAGGTGATGTGGAGGTGGCCGAAGTCAACGTCGCGCAGCTTGTCGTCGTTGCCGACGAGGGATGACTTCCAGTGGTCGTGGAGGTAGTTCCATGAGACGGTGATCCAGTCGGCCGCACGGCTGATGTCGACCTGGCCGTCCTGCGAATGGGTGTCAGCTCCGGCACTATTACTCTGCCGTATCCCCCCTACGGCAGGGAAACGATAACGATGCTAATCTAATGCCACTCACGTAGGTGTCAGGCCCAACCTCGAGGCTGAGCTCAGACTCGAACTCATTGTGGTCGATCCAGACGCGTGTCGCATTGTTAAGCGCGATGCAGTCGCCGCCCTCAATGTACGAGATCTTCAGGTTGCGTATAACGACATTATTGGTACCATCGACGGTGATGCCGTTCTTTTTGATGTGGGCGTCCCAGCCCACGCCCAGGATGGACTTGTTGGAGCCGACCTTGGCTCGCTCGGGGAGCTCGACGGTACCCCTCACGTAGATGACGCGGGGCTCATCGTCCTTGACGGCTTCGAGGAGGTCCTTGCCCGTCGACACGTAGACCTCCTCGCCGCCCTCGCCGCCGGTGGTTGGGCCGATGGGGTTGTCCTTGGCGTAGCCTTCCAGGCCCCAGGAAGCGAGGCCAAAGGTCGGCGCGACGCCGCTGAGGGGCGAGGCCGTGGCAAGGAAGATGCCTTTAGCGAGGAGAAGAGTGATAATGAGGCGCATGGTGGGCTAGAGGAGATGGTGGTCAAGGCCTCGTCCATAGTGGCGGAACATCGGGGGGAGGGGTGGACACGACGACATTCTTGTATTCTCATCCGTGGCCGACCAAGGGGGGATGACTTCGAAGTCGTGATGGCGCGGAATATAAATATCCGTCAATCATCTCGTCAATCGCGAATAACACGACTTGTCCACCGGGGCCCTTCCGCACCGACAGGGGCAGAGCTATTAAAGGTCCGGGGTCCAGATACCCCAGATACACCATCTTCCCCGCGGTCTGTCTGCATGCTGCGTCGAGGGAGACAGAGATCCACGTATGAGAATGCTCAATTGACTGCCCAGCCATGCGGCAGCGGCCAGGGTCAAGACAGTCCCAGGGCGACGGCTAATATCGACCGAGGTGCGTTTGTCTCGGAGACAGACGCCGAAGATAGTTTGGCCCAGCTGTCAATATCCCAACACTTACATACATACCTAGATAGTACGATGGTTCCTTTCCACCTTGTGTTTTGCGTTGCTGGAGGTGCAAATCCAAAGGCATCGTGAATCATTCGATTTGTCCCTGACGGTTCCATCTGCCTGTCCGTCAATGTCGCCGGTAAACTCTCTGTGCCGGTTTGCTATTCCTTCTCTCAGGTTTGTTAGGGCGTCTCCGATATACATCAATACCTACGTACCTATACGGTGAAATTAACCCGTCAGTACTCATTCGCACATTCGAATTTAGAACCATTTACACTAGATAATCATCCTGGTTCCACAAAGGCCATCCATTTATTCAATTACCCGCTGAAAATTACGCGGTGCATTTATAGGTCGCCTTGATTCACATGCTCCCTCGATGAACAAGATAATCATATCATCAGTCATGTTCCGCAAGTCTATTTTCTCTTAATGTGACCCATTGTTCTACAACATCAGTGTAGCCCAGCTCTCCCAAGCAAACCTTTACCCTTCTCCTGTAATCCCATTCATCGCCTTTGGAGAGATTCATTCCCCTGGAAAGGCGGAATTTGGTCATGATCCATTCTCGGGGTACGAACCCAGCAGTCTCCCAGTCAATAACACCGATCCACCAAGGCATTGGTCGGGCCGAGGTCGCAGTGGTAGAACACAAGCTTCGAGCAGTCCATACCGAGCTGCAAGCAAGACTTGCGTTCGTGGAGCCAGGCAAGCGTAACGTGCTCCCTCGTCACGCCTGGGATGTCCAAATGCCTCACCTTGCAGAAGGCCTCACCGATCTTGAAGACGGCAGACATATCGCCGGCATCGTAGACCTTTTTAATGTCGGCTCGTCTTGGACAGAGGTCGGGTCTCCGGTAGTGGGTGGGGTGCTTCGGAGACAGAGTAGCTCCCGCCAGCACCGTCTCCCCAGGTTCCCTCCGAAGACGACATGGAAGGGGCGCGCAAGAGTAGGATCTTGCCACCGATGAGCCAGGAATCCTTTTTCGATCTCGCGAATCGAGTCTCTGACGTGATGGTCGGGCATTGCGGAGGAGGGTGACTTGTGAACTTGCTCCTCCAGCTGTGAACTTGTGTCGAGACGGAAAGAGTATGGGGTGGGGGATTCAGGAGAATGTTGGTCGGCGCTTAATAAAGGGAGTGCTGCCTAACGCCGTGGTCCGGATCCAGGGGCGTAATACTTTTTACACTTCCGTTCGAGACATGGATTGAGAGAGCCAACACGCGTTGTTGGTTTGTTGTTGGTTTACTCGTTGCACAGCGAGGGCCATTACCCCATTACACCCTCCACGCGGGGCTTGAGACTTTGAGCGGCACCCATACATCTACTCAAGTGCTACATACCTAGGCAATATCAGGCACCTGTTGGTTTATAAGACTGAAAACGAAAAAACATCTTGGGCATATGTTTGCTCTGGGTTTTATTTTTATTTTTATTTTATTTTTTGTTATGTGCGCACCGCCCTTCGCCATTCATCCGCCCCCCCCAGTGCAGAAGCTTATATGTCTTGAGCAGCCGGAACAGCGTCTTACACGACTCTGCTGAAACAGTGCCATCATCAAATTAACACCAGTGCAATAGTGCATAAAAAGAAGGACAACGCCAACGAGAAAATCAGCTTCATCGCGAGATAACCCATGAAAGCATGAGCGCGGTCGAGATCCGGCAGTCAAAGACCCTGCAGCTGGAAGCTGTTGGTATGACTTGTGTGTGACTGGTGGAGATGGTTTTTCCCGTAGCTGCAGCTGCTGCAAGCCGCACATCGAGCCGCCTGGCTTTTGACTTTTTGCCAGCCACCTTTCCCAGGAGGAGCTCCGCGATTTCCAGCTCCCCCTTCAGGGGTGATTCGGCCCCCAAATGCAGCATATCCCGTGGTGCGTGGTGCTGATCTGCTGGAATACGGTTTATTAGTTTATCATGAGAGTAAATTCTGTCCAGCCCGCAGCCTGCGGCTCACTACACCATGACAACGTTAGCATTATACGTTTACAGCTCGGCCCTCAAGCCCGGGACGTCACTCACCTGTATCCTGCCAGGGCTCGATGCTCTCCTTGCTACTCTCAGCCTCCCCGTAGACCCTCGCCAACCAGCACGTCACCAGCAGATCGAACTCCTTGGGGGTCATCTGCGCCCTTATCTGCAGCCTTGGCCTGCCGCCGTGCCCATCCTCCATCGCGGCCACGGGCTCCACGGCCACAAGCTTCCCCGCGGTATCCTTCCACTCAATCTCATTACCACCCTGTCGCAGAAGCCGCTGCGTCATGCTCTTCCTGGCGGTAAAGTGCCCCGACACCTTGCAGCCCTGCCACCGCGAGCTGGTGCGCGAAAGCTTGACCTCCCTAAACGTCGCATCCGGACGGCCCTTCCCCCCCATCACGATGGTCGACGACAGCACGGTGATGAACTCGTAAATCTCCCGCGGCCGCCGCGCGCGGATGCGGGAGCGGGTCTCGCCATCTGCGCCGGTGGTGGTGAGCCGGTAGCAGATCTTGTCGACGGCGTAGACGCCGCGCACCCCGCTGAGGGGCGAGCGGTTGAGCTCGTAGAGGGGCTTGTCTGGCTGATCGGTGGGGTAGACGGTGCGGTAGTCGAGGATGAGCTCGCCGGTGACGGAGAGCTGGTCCTTTGCGCTGGACTGGTTGGCGTCATCGTAGGCGGGGGGTTCGGCTGCGGCGGCGGCGGCGGTGTGGTCGTGAGGCCGGTGGTCCGCATCTCCGGCCGGGGGCGGCTGAGGCGGAGGCGGAGGCGGGGCACCCACGGACTCGCTGTACGGGGGCGGGTCTATACCTGGGAAGGGGGATGTCATTTTTTTGGGGGGGAATTTTGGTGGATCGATCGAGGATGATGCCGGAACTGAGTTTAAAAATGGTGAAACCCCCAGATGCGCGCCAAGAGTCGCATTCGAGATTCCACCACATGCCACGGCGGACATGGCAGGGCAAGGCACAGCACAGCCTCAAATCACCGCCGGATCTTAGTAGGGCGAGTGGGGAGATATATCTAAGCCACGTCCGTTCCCTAATACGCCCGATCAAGGTAAAACCATACAGACGGAAAGGCAGAATCGAGGTCTGCTATGTTGGACATTCAAATGCATCCTCTCGAAGCGCATTCTGTGAGATACGGGTGATGAAATTCGTGTGACCTGCCATATACATGTACTCTCACCTTGGCAGTTTACTGTAAGTGCGTCTCAGCGTCATACGGTATACCGACCCGGGGCTGCCGGCTTGTGCGTCCGGTCTCCGGCACCTCTAATCCGCAACCAATACATGTAGTTGGCATCTACTTCCCTTTCGATAACTAGTTATTAAAAAAAACGCTCCCTGATCCTTCTCCGCAATGTTTCGGGCGAAGTGTCGTAGCCTACGAAGCGATCCCTCTCGTCCGAGGTGTAGCTCCATATGCCTACAGTAATACCATATCAAGCATTCCCACACATAAACTCAATCAATCTCGGAACTAACGTTATTGTGTCACACTTTGGAATCCCCGGATCCGAAATCCAACAAGCGCCAGATTATACCGTTGGGTACAGATTGCCACCCACCCTGGGCTTTCTTCCTGTCCCCAGTATACTCCATTCCAGACCCGCACATGTTCCCCCACGCGGATGCGGAGGGTCCGCACAAATCATGCACATCTAAATCTAAGCCATGTGATAAAAAAGGAGTAACCCGAGCTTCTAGAACCCTGGGGGGGTATTAAGCATACTGATGAGGGGTTCCCAAGGCCGGAGCCAGTTTTGGGTGCCGAAGTCAAGGCGCCGCACTACATGTGCGGTAAAAAGGCAAATATGACCATCTGCAAAGTCGTGCACCCTGTGCATGTAATATTTCGCTCGCGTTATCGAGGCAAGCCATGGGTCGCCCTGGCACTCAGCATCATCGGAATTGTATGATGGGTTCGGTTGCCTGCACATGTGTGTAAGAGGTGTGCCGTGTTTGCCGGTAATCTCGCCGGTGGCGGCCTGTCTCCCGAGTCCCGTCTGTCTCCCTTCGAGTTAGCTCAGAGCAGTACTTCTCTCGAGACAGACGTATGACAACTGTCTAGGGAAACCTTGCCCCAAAAAACTAGCCGTTCCAAGCTAATGTGTAAGGTTGATCTTGAGGAGCCTGGTGTGCCCCCGTTCGCCAAGGAGACTCTCGGCCCACTCCACGTTTCTATAGTAGAGTCTGTCGATCGTACTCATAGTACATGTAATTGCGAACATCACCGTCTCTCTCTCTCTCTCTCTCTCTTTTCTCTCGGTGCACCTTCTGCCGCGGATGGGTCAACAATAACCGGACCCGCATCCCCACCAAAACACACAAGGGAGTGGCGTGCGGAGGCGACTTGGCTACATCTCTTGGCTCTCGGGAGTGCGGCACTTGCACTTACTACGAGTAGTAGATCAGCCACCACCACCGTACATGTATGTACGCTGTTAATAGTTTGACGTCACACGGGTGGCCCTGCTGTTTTGGGTCGTTTCTGGCGGGACGGCAAGGGTGAACGAGCGCTCCGAGTGGCCGCTTGTCGGGCATTTCTGCTCCTCTCCTATCCAATTGCAGGCGTCTGTTGCTGCTGATTCGCTGGGAGAGAGATGTGACATGGCAGTAGCGGCGGCACGGCTTTTCGATCCCACATCGGCCGACTGTCCGTTTGACCCCCATATCGGCAGTCGCGACCGGAGCCGCAAGTGTGTCTGTCGAAGTGTCGATTGTGGGGGTTGTGACGGTGGATGAAGGGGGAGAGATCGCTCTCGGACATTGACCGAGAGAGTGAGGGGGTCGTCGTCGTGTGGAGAGCCCCTGAAAGAGACCCGAGGAAAGCTTACCGGCGCGTGGAGAAGTTTGGACCGAACGGGTCGTCGTCGTCGCCGTCGTCGTCCCGTGTTCCCCAGACTTTCTCCTCACCGTGGCGCACGGAGCCTCCAACAGGCGCATGCTGCCAGGTCGACGGCTTCCAGACTTTCCCCCCCCCCNCCCCCCCCCCTCATGCCTCTGTGCATATGCGTGTCCGCACGTCATGCCGTGTCATGCCACTTCGGGAAAGGAATCTTTGGCTGGCCGCCACGCTGGCCATGTCAGAAGGATTCGTCGACAAGAGGGGACGAGCAGGCAACTGTCTCTCCGAGGATGAGGAGAAGATCAGTCAATACATGTAAGTAGTCGTGGACTAGGCCTGTCGGCAGGGTACATGTAGAGTTGGCACTGTTCCCAAGGTACCTTACCACCGGACAGTAGTAGCAACTGGTGGAGATGGTGACTTGTGTTCTGAGGAGGAGGAGGAGGAGAATTGGCTTGGGTCGTGTTGGGATGGGAGGTGGGGGACCACTCGGACGAGTGAGTCGTTGCTTGCCCGCGTCTTATTACAGCAAGTTTGTGGTTACGAGTAACTAACATGATCATTGTACGGACTTCTTTCCTTGCATCCATGTTCCCCAGAAGTTGACCCCAACTACCCACTCCCTCCTCGGCCTGCTGTGCTACGCTGGTACATGGATCTACAGTTACTGTAGTAAGGTCCGACGGTCGTGTTGGATGCCTCGTATGTATGTATGTCGTAGACTTTCGGGGTTGACTTGTGTGAGCCCGAATGATCCAAGATGTGATCGGCAGCACGTACATACAAAAGCTCACAACCCGCCAACCCTCCCTCGTCAACAACCCCCTCCCTCCCTCCCTCCTTCGCTTTACGCTTGAGACGACCGCCCATATATAGGTACGTCAAGCTGGGTTTACGCTTCTTGGTTCCTTCGCACAGGGTCCTTCATCCGCGTGCCTCCCGCATCCAGAGTGACCATTCTCCGCCATGGCTTACACGGCACCCCAACCAACCTCCGGCAACGAGCCGGCCGACGACCTGGCCGTGGGCGTCATCCCAACGGCCAAGCAGTCCTTCAGGGACCTGTTTATCTGGAAGCAGCGCGTCGTCATCAGCAACGACCATGGCGAGACGAGGTGCGAGTGGAAGCAGCCCGACCGCGTCCGGAACCCCATATCCCTCTTCGCCATGCTCTCCGCCAAGGGCTGGCTCTTCTTCCTCTGCGGCCTCGCCGCCTGGACGGCCGATGCCTTTGACTTCCACGCCCTCTCTATCCAGACCAAGAAGTTCTCCGAGTACTACGGCACCTCCAAGACCAACATCTCCACCGCCATCACGCTCACCCTGCTCCTCCGCTCCGTGGGCGCAATCTTCTTTGGCCTGGCTGGTGACAAGTGGGGTCGGAAGTGGCCCATGGTCTTCAACATGATCGTCCTCGGCGTCCTGCAGATCGCCACCATCTATAGTGCCACCTTTGGCCAGTTCCTCGCTGTGCGAAGTCTCTTTGGCCTGTTCATGGGGGGCGTCTACGGAAACGCCATCAGCATGGCTCTCGAAGAGTGCCCGTAAGTGCTCGTGGATCATGCATGTATATTCTTAATACTGGAGGCCTCCTGTGTATACTGACCGGCTATCAAAGTACCCCTGCGCGTGGTCTCATGTCGGGAATTCTGCAGCAAGGCTACTCCATGGGCTACGTCTTTGCCGCGTGTGCCAACCTCGGCGTCGGAGGCGAGACTGAGAGCTGGAAGACTGTCTTCTGGATTGCAGGTGAGCGAGCCACCCGCTTCTCCCGTCCGCGCTGCTTCTCGACTGGCTCGCTGACATCCGATTCTAATAGCTGGAATTTCCATCGGCGTTGGCCTGATCCGCATCTGCTTCCCCGAGTCCAAACAGTTCCTGGAGGCCAAGGCGGCGGGCAAGACCACCACGCCCGCTGCTTTCTGGCGCGACACCAAGACCATGCTCCGGACGGAGTGGAAGATGTCCATCTACTGCTGCTTTCTCATGACCTGGTTCAACTACTACTCGCACACCTCCCAGGACTCGTACACGACCTTCATGCTCACCCAGAAGGGCATGGAGAACGCGGGGGCATCGCGAGCCTCCATCATCATGAAGGTCGGCGCCTGCGTCGGCGGCACCATCATTGGGTACATGAGCCAGTTCATCGGCCGTCGCCGGGCCATCATCGGTTCGGCCTTGATGTCTGGCCTCATCATCCCGGCTTGGATCCTGCCCACGAGCGAGTCATCACTCAGCGCCACCGGGTTCTTCATGCAGTTCTTTGTCCAGGGCGCGTGGGGGATCATTCCCATCCACCTCAACGAGCTCTCCCCCGTGGCCTTCCGGTCCACGTTCCCCGGCGTTACCTACCAGATCGGCAACATGATTTCGTCGCCGTCGGCCCAGATCGTCAATGCCGTCGCGGAGAACACCTTGATCGACGGACCCGACGGGACAAGGGTCGAGGCGTACGGTCCGACCATGGGCGTCGCCACCGCCATTATCGCCGTAGGCATCATGACGACCACCATGTTTGGGCCTGAGAAGCGTGGAAGGGACTTTGAGCATGCGATCGCTGGCATTGAGAGCGACTCTGCGTCTGAGCGTTTCAAGACTGTGGATGAGGAGAAGGGCAGCGTTGACATGAGCGAGACCAAGAAGTCGGAGGTTTAGATGCCGGTTGCAGGCCTACCCTTGGGGGGGGATGATATTGGGGGTATAATCCCACTTGGGTCTGTACACATGATTGTTATGTAACTACGATTATATAAATGATATTGCTGTATATCTGCAAAATCCTAATAGTAACTAGATAGTACCCAGCGCAGCTAGCAACTAAAGTTCCTCGTCTTCCCGACTTACACAGCGGCTCCTGTTGAGCTACCCTGGAGGGAGCCGGCGACACGGGGACATATGTATGGGACAGTGGACACACTTGGTTGAGCGTCGCCCACGAGTATTGATGGAATCCATACTTCCCAGTTATGTACTACCTAGGTAGGAATTGGTCTTGCATGTTATTATATTGGATGCAATTTCTAGTCCTCTAGAAGGGCACACCAGTTGTTTAGTAGCCCGCTTGGGTCGGCCAACCCCGTCACTACACGACATACACTTTAAAATACAAAAGTAGAACAGGTGATCCTAACTTTATATTTTATACAATTCTCCCCTCTGGGAAAAGACTGCTGAGCTTTCCTGTGTACATCTCAACTATCTACGCTCACAGCTGTCGAGACGGGGACGGGTATGTAAACCCCGGAACCGCCCCGGTCAAAGCCGGTCAAGCCACCAGCAGCACTATGTACAGAACCCCCAGGCCTAGGGCCAGGCACGGGCATGGATGGGCACAGTGCAGTGGAGTCTCCCCACCAGCCAACTGAAGCTCCCCCGGGCTCCCCATCCATGGTCCCATCCCACCTTCGACGTCGACACTCCAAGGCGCTCCCGGTCAGCTTCACATCCTATCCCTCGGTGCCACATCGACCACCACCTCCCACCGAAAAGGAAAAAAAAAAAAAAAACGCACCTACTGACCTGCCCGCACCATGGCCTCGTACGTCGAGAACCCGCTCTCCGAGCCCTCGGGCAGCGCCTCCACAGCTCCCGGCATCCGCAGCGAGGTCAAGAAGCCCAAGAAGAAGAAGGTGCTGCTCATGGGCAAGTCTGGCTCCGGCAAGTCGAGCATGCGCAGCATCATCTTTAGCAACTACATTGCCCGCGACACCCGGCGATTGTGAGTTACCGTTTACCCTTACCCAACCCAGCCATCACCCCCCAACCATCAGTTCGGCTGACAAGAGTCCGTCCGCGCACAGAGGCGCCACCATCGACATCGACCTCTCGCACGTCAAGTTCCTCGGCAACCTGACGCTCAACCTGTGGGACTGCGGCGGACAGGAGGCCTTTATGGAGAACTACCTGTCCCAGCAGCGCGTCCACGTCTTCTCCAACGTCGGCGTCCTCATCTACGTATTCGACATAGAGTCCCGCGACGTCGACAGGGACCTGGCCACCTACGTCGCCATCCTCTCCGCCCTCCTCCAGTTCTCCCCCACCGCCAAGATCTACATCCTCATCCACAAGATGGACCTCGTCGTCCCCTCCGCCCGCGAGTCCATGTACGACGACCGCGTCCGCCTCGTGCGCCAGAAGACGGCCGAGTTTGCCCACTCGCTCGGCAGTGGTGGTGGTAGTAGTACCGGGGAGGATGGCTCCGTCGACCTGGTGCCCTTCGCGACGTCCATCTGGGACCAGAGCCTCTACAAGGCCTGGGCGTCCATCATCCACGACCTCGTACCCAACCTCTCCGTCATAGAGCGCAACCTCGCCAACCTCGGCCTGGCCATCGAGGCCGAGGAACTCCTCCTCTTCGAGCGCACATCCTTCCTCGCCGTCTCCTCCTGGACATCCCCCGAGGGCCAGCGCAACCCGACCGAGGACCGCCTCGAGCGCATGTCCAACATCATGAAGCACTTCAAGCAGAGCATCTCGCGCTTCACCGGAACCCCCCGCAACGCCGAGCAGTTCATCCGCATGGAGCACAAGGCCGGCATGCGCTTCAGCCTCTTCATCCTCAAATTCACCACAAACACCTACCTCATGGTCGTCCTGCCCCCGGGCGAGGCGCGCTTCAATGCCGCCATGCTCAACTGCCAGATTGCCATTCAGCATTTCAAGTTCCTGGACGGGCCTGCCGCGCAGCTTCCGTCGGCAGCGGCGGCACCGCCGCCGACGACGGCGTGAAATAGAGGGGTGAGACGAGAGTGAGAACGATGATGTGCGCTAGATGTGGGAGCAAATGTGTGCATAATACCAGGAGTTGGGGATTCGGCAGATACCATTATTCTCGGAGGCGTTGGGCGGAGTTCTCGGCCATATTGTATCACAGAAGGATTTAGCTTATTTTGTTGGCGTTCATGTTCCTTTACCGCTATTGTAAACAGTGGAGGTTTACCGGCGTTCATGCTCAAACTCCCATGGAGCTGCAAAATCGGAAGCCGTCTTCTTTTCTACTCTGCAGTCTACCCTCGAATGCAAAAAAGCTATATGCATCAAAAAGCAGCGCCCACAACACCCTATCTACGTCCACTTGACCACCGCAGTGCCACCCTTCTTGAACTCGGGCATCTCACCCAGCACCGCGTCCTCTTCTGTGTGCTCCTTGTTGGGAAAGGTCGTCGCCAGCACCCACGAGCGATTGCGCGTCTCCGGGTAGGCGACCTGGACGAATCCGTAAACAGACCCGATAGTGTGGGTTGTGTTGAAGCGTGCGGGAACCCTTGTGCCGTCGGGGAGTTGGATGCGGATCGTGATGCTGGGCTGAGATTCGTCGAATCCGTGGACTGATGTGTTTGCGGGGCTTGCCGCCGGCGCAGCTGCAGCTGCCGTGCTGATGCTGGTGCTGGCAGCTGTGGCTTCGCTGCCGTCTCCCGGGACAGGGGCGCCGAGACGATGGCCCTCGCCTCCGAAAGGCTTGTACTTCTTGGGCTGCGGCTGGTAGGGGTGATCGTGCTGCTGGAGCTTAACGTCAACAGGCGCGTCGTGCGTCACGTTCATGAGGTGCAGCGGCGCCCGGCCCTGGCGGATGAGTTGGAGGTCGGCCACGTTAGCAGGGTCGTCGAAACGCCGCAGTTCTCCGTCGTCGATACTGAAGCCATCCTGCCAGATGTGAAGAATACGCTCCTGATGTTCGGCGCTGCTACTGCTCCTCATCGGGCCCAGAGGATCAGGGATGCTCCGGCTCTCCGTGCCCTCGCCCCCAAGGGTCATGCCGGTGCCTCGGAAATACGACTGTCGCGAAGGTCCCGCGTCGGGATCATCTGCACCAGGGCGGGCGGTGTTTCTAAGGAAACGTCAGCGCACGTGTGGCATCCGGAAATAGATCCCACTTACTGTCTTGCCTTGGCCAAGATATCGCCGATGATCTTCTTAGGACCACCTCCATCCTGCTTGGGGTCCTGAACAGCCAGTCCCGACTTCTCGCCACCGGCAAAGAGGTTTCCGCGTCCGTCGTCATCTTCATCATCATCAATGTCCGTATCGGAGTCATCGTCGTCATCAGCGTGGGCATCGCCGCCAAGTGTTCCCAGGGTGGCGATGCCCTTCTTCTTGGGTTGCGTCGCAGGTTTGCGCGCCGGGCGGCTGCTGGACGCCTGAGGGGCGGGCCGGCCATCCAGAGTCCGCGGCCCGGTGTAGGTGTCGCTTGGTGTCTGTGCCGCCTCCTCGGCTTTTGGCTCGTCTCCGTCGAAGTAGGCGTTGCTGGCGGAAAGGATGTCCCAACCGTGGGCTCGAAGGTACTGGTTGGCCTGATTACACGGTTAAGAACTGAACACCATGCAGAGCATGTCCGTAACTCGAAACAGTACCTTGTCCGTGGATGCGCCAGTCAGTGAGCAAAACTCGCTGACGAGCGCCGACTCGTCAGGCATATCGGCCATGACGAAGGTCGGGGCAGAACGAAGAGCGAGGTGGCGGGCAAAAGGGATGGGGTTAGTGAACACAAGAACTCAATTGTCGTGGAAAATCGAGAAAGAATACGCACTCGGTGAGCTGGCAGCGCGCCGTAACTCCCGGGGTTGTGATGTTGTGTGTTGAAGAACAATGTGGGAATGATGGGGGAACCGTCGAGAACCAAACAGTCAACCCTGTTGTACTTCTACTACAAGTGTTCAACTGCAGGCAGCTCTACGTCTCACGTCACAAGCACCAAGCTCCGGGTGGCGGGGGAGCACCGTTTGGGGCTGCTGTACAGTACGTACTACCCCACCGGAAGAGTGATCGTCCGGCGCCGACTTCGCTCCTTACATAATCCTCGCCCCGACCGACCTCATGATTCCCAGGCCCGTGGCTGCAAGCACTCACTGACATCCCCAAGTACTAAGTACGAACTTACAGACGACCTGCTGGCCACCCCACGGTTCGCATCCCCAGAGATGCTCGAGGACCCGATACGGAGCTCATAACAACCGCTCTACGCGAAACCCCGCCTGCGAGACGCGATGGCTGCCGCCGACGAGCCCACCAACCACCTCGCCGAGTCGGGCGTGACGATGCACTCGGACAGCGAGCAGTACTCACAGGGGGAGGACGTTCCCGTTTCGCCGCCCTCGTCAGGCTCGCCCGTCATCCTGTACAAGCCACCGACGATCTGGTCACTAGTCCGCGGCGCCGCCATCAATCTGCTGCTGCCCTTCATCAACGGGATGATGCTGGGTTTCGGAGAGCTATTTGCCCACGAGGCCGCGTTTCGGCTGGGCTGGGGCGGGACAAAGGTAAACTCGCCTTGTCCAGACGGGTGCTATCTATTCTGAGACGCGCATGCTGACGCAGTTCAGGTTTTCCCAATGTCCCGCAGAAGAGCCCACCCCATCGGGCCGGGCATCGAAATCGAGGATCGTCGTGAGAAGTTTGGTCCGACATTGGAGGATCTGGCCAACCTGGAGTAAATGGGAGACAATAGAAACAACCCTTACATGATTGTATTTGCTTGGTCAGGCTGTTTTAAGTGCCATGTATCAGGTGCATTTTGGCCCCAAGAGCGTTGTCTACAGCTGGACGACCATCATATCGTGCCTGGCATGTTTAAGTGTAGACATGAGGATTAGCACTGCCATGGAAACCATGGATATGCCACTCATACAAAATCCCAATAACCAAGAACTCCGGGTGAAACTGGTCACCTTGATCAACAGCTTTATCACCGGAAGTGCATGCGGCCGGTACCTGTACTCGTAGTCGCCGGTTGTTCGGGGAGAAAAGTGGGTCAATCGGATTGGCTCCCCCATCGCGTCCAACCTCGAAAAATTCCCGTCTCCTGCGCGCACTCTTCTCACGCCCCATCCCCCTCCCCTCAAAACACCAAAGCCCGCCACGATGCTCCCAAGTAGAGGAATTGTGCGCTCCCTTCCCTCGGCGGGGGCAAGGAGGCAGGTTACGAGCCGACAAGTATGCCATCCTACAACCCCCCCTTCGATACCAGCGGGTTGTTGGGAAAATTGGAGCGCTGACTGTTCTTCACCTCACAGGCCAGCCCGAGGACGACGACGCTTGGGACAGGGCGGCAATATGGGACGATGCGGCGGAGCCTGGGAGGCGCGAATGGACTGTCTCCAGGTTCGGGATTCCAGCTGAGAGCTCGGCAGGCTGCCGGTCTGGGGACCGTTGCGTCGACGAGGAATCTCTCGTGGCCGAGCTTCACGCTATGGGGTTCCGGGAAGAAGGGCGAGGACGCCGCGGCGGCAGCAACGTCTACGACTACGACGAACACACCACCAGCGGCCGAACCCGTTCCCACCGGAGCGGCACCTGTCGAAGAGGCTGCCGAGTCCACCAGCACCGCAGCGGCACAGGCCACCACCACCACCGCGCCTGCCGACAGCGCCGACCTCTCCGCCATCAGCGACCTCGTCAACACAAGCGGCAGTGAGATCCTCAACCGCACCGAGGACATCGGGTACCTAGCCTCCCTGGGGCTGGACTACGGGTGGGGACCCTCGTCGCTGATGCTCTGGACAATCGAGCACATCCACGTCTGGGGCGGCCTCGGCTGGGCGGGCTCCATCGTCGCGGCCGCCGTGGTCGTCCGCCTGGCCATGCTGTACCCTCTCATCCAGTCGACCAAGTTCAGCGCGGACATGAAGCGCATGCAGGAGGACCCGCGCTTCCCCGAGGTCGCGAAAAATCTCAAGCAGGCCATCGCCACGGGGGATCGTACCGCGCAGGCTCAGGCGCAGAGCCTCAATGGTATACTCCGTCGCGAGTATAATGTGCCCTTCAGCAAGATGGGCTGGTCGTTTCTGCCGATTCCTTTCAGTTATGGCTTGTTCCGTGTCGTTACCGGTATGACGCATATTCCTGTGCCGTCGCTGGAGAGTGCTGGGTTCCTGTGGTTCTCTGACCTGACGGCCACGGATCCATACATGGTTCTCCCTGCTGTGGCTACAGGTTTGATGGTCATTGCCATTGACGTGAGTTTCCTCCCTCTCCCCTCCCCTTTCTAGTAGTCCCCGCTGTCGCGAACCTGCTAACCCTCACGCAGCTCAATGCCCGCAACTCCCCCAAGTCGCAGCGTGGCATGGCCAAGAAGATGAAATACTTCCTCGTCCCCGTCATGCTCTTCGGCACATCCTTCCTCTCCGCCGCCGTCAACCTCATGGGCGTATCCTTCGGCGCCGCCACCCTCGGCACCACACTCTTCCTCAACAACAACACCGTCCGCCGCGCCCTCGGCATCCCCGAACTGAGGCGCCATCTCGACAACAAAAAGACCACCGCTATCCCCACCACCTCCTCTTCTTCCCCTGCCGGAGCAGGGCCGTCCGGCGGGGTCATGTACGAACCCCCCCGCCAGCAGCAGACCATGCGTGAGAAGATCGCCAGCTCCTTCGGCGAGACGAAGAAGGCCATCGGTGACTCGGTGAGCGGGCTGACGGGCACGGCGCAGTCGTCGGTGGAGGAGAAGGCGGAGCGGAAGCGCAAGGAGCAGATCAGGAAGCTAGAGGAGAAGCGCAGGGAGCAGGAGCGGGAGCACTTTCTGGAGAAGTACAAGGGCAAGCGATGAGCCGGAAAACAAAAAAGGAAAATATTGATCTCAAACCTTTTGGCAGGAAAGCAGGTGATTGGGCGAGGATTTTGTATAGACGGTGATGATAACATGGGCTGATCTTTCTGTAAATATATCGCTCGAAGAGAAGGGAGGGGGGAATCTTGTATAATAGATGTATGTTTGAAGTATAATTACTATAGCTGCTGCGCCTCTGGGCACTGGGCAAGTGAGTTGCGACTTTGCCATGTGATATCAAATTGTTCCCACAATGGTCGCATAGAATGGCGAGGCTCCTTGCCCCTGGTTATCATAACTCATGTCTTGGGACTCTTGTGGGTTCTCAAGACGTAGGTGGACCCATTCATATCAACATCTAAATGCCACGCATGGCTACCCTCTCCCAATGTGGAAGATATTCAGTTTACATATTCGTCCATTCCCACATTGGCGCTCCTTACAACCCTTTCTTAGAAGACTGTTCCGTCGCTGTCTATGAGAATCGGGGGCTCCTTGGTGTTGGGCCGGTTAATCTCGGCCATCTCGCGCCCACCCTAGCGAATTCATGTCAGTGACTCCAGTGGGCGGGTCGTAAGAAGGGAATCAACTTTACCTTCCAGCTTCCGGCCTCTAGCACCTGCGGCAGAGTCATCTCATTGCCGGCCAACTCCTTCTTCAACGACTTATTCACCTCAGCACACAGCAGATCCAGCAGACCGATGGTCACGCCCCGCCACTCCACCACAACATCGTCACTCGGCTCGAACATGGGCGCCACCTCGACACCCTTGTTACCCGTCCGGCGGCAGTAGTCGGAGTAGTTCTGCAGTCCCCTCTCCATATCGTCCCTTTTGAGGTTCAGGACGCCCATGTCAACAAAGAGGCCTCCGTTGCGGTACTCCGGGAGTCCGGTGAGCAGCTCGGTGCCGGCAAAGTGCATCTTGAGGAGCGACTGCATGGGCTGCATGAGGGAGTAGGTGAGCCATTGCGTAAGCTTGTGGAAGGGGACGATGGATTCCCAGTCGTCTGCGCTGCCGGAGAGAGAGGCGGTCTTGGAGGACGAGCCTGGCTGTGGCATGGATTGGCACGGCCAGGCGTCGCCGAGGGAGACGCCGTTGATGGATGTGCGGGATGGTGGCCAGATGGGGGCGAGACCGTTCATGAGGACGCTCCATAGAACCGGCAGGGGAACAATAAGGAGCGATGAAGCCTGCGTAGACGGGTGTGATAGCAGGTGGTCTAGCGCGCGGTTAGTCATACAAGTGTGTCGCCTTATGGAGAGTCGCGGTACTCAAGCTTACCAACCATATTTCCAGGACGACCATTCTCCCCAAAATACTCCTTGTTCTCGAGGGCGGTCGCCAACCGGATCAGAAGCTCCGTGCGGCCCTCCAGGCCAGCCATCTCGTTTCCGGGGCGGGATTGAAGGCCCGCAGCCAGCTTCTCGGGGGTTAATTGCTGCAAGCCAACCTTGTCTACCTGTGCCCTGTTGGAGGGGTCCCCGGAGAATAGGCCCTATTAACAACAGGTCAGCCATCCGTATTCCTATTACTAACGTGGGGGCTGGCTGTCACTGACTGTTTTGAACATCTCCAAGCTTGCCACGGCAAGACCCTCGGACCGGCGGTATACCCTCCCATTCTCATTGCTCTTGTAGCTCCACTGGGTCCCCGCTCCGGCATCGAGCAGGACGCTGACGAGGAAAAGGTCAATCAGGCGGCGGCAGCGCTCGGGGCTGTCGACCTCCTCGGGCCAGGTTGATAGGAGCTGGGAGATGCGGTCGCGGCCGCCGACGCAGAAGTGCTGGTAGCGACCGTGTGGGGGGATGCTGGTGTAGGGTGCATCGTAATCTCTCTGTCAGTGCATCAGGTGGTCAGTTGTTTGTTCCGTGTTTGCTTTCAAGTTTGCTCCATCCGAGTCCGGCCGCAACCTGCGAAGTCCGGGGCAGTGGTGGCACGGAGCTCCAGGCGGCGAGCGTTGGCGATAGTTGCTTGCCCCGCCTTCACTGGGAACGTGGGGCAGCTACTCAACTCAGGTACTCGGTGGTACCAGCTACATCTCCAGTAGCGCCAACACCCACAGTTGAGGTAGTAGGGCTCCGGATTGCGAGCGGCAATTGCTGAGTCAAACGTACCTTGATCAGGTTGGTGACAAAGGAGACAACATCAGCCATCTTGGACATGTCGACGTCAAAGTGCTTGAGCTCATTGCGCATGGCCTTGTCGTAAACGAAGCGGCTGCGCTCCCTGACGGCGACCAGGCTCCGCAGGTAGCCCGCGGGGTCGAGCTGGGGGTCGGGCGGGCGGGGGAGGTCGATCTTGGGCATCTTGAAGTTGTTGGAACCGTTGGGCGACATGGGCGTGGTGGTAGAACTCAGGCCAGCGGCGCTGCTGGCGGAGATGCGGTTGACGATGCTGGCGCCGCGCGAGCCGCTCGAGTTGACGCTGGCAGTCGAGTAGGAGCTCTGGATGGGGGGGTCGGAGGAGGACTTGGGGGGCTTCTCCCGGCGGGAAAAGAGGCCCATGGTAGAGGTTTCGCGAGGCGGAGGTGCGCGCACAGGGTGAGACCGTAAGGGGGAGGGGATCGGGCAGGCGAGTGCAACGATGCAATGGCTCCGATCGAGTCGGGAGCGAGGAGAACGGGCGGGGGGCGGCGAGTGCCGATGCGGGTTCCAGCCGGGGGGGGGAAGGTTGCACGGGTTGGAAACGAATCCGTCAGAACCACTGGATATTCACCGAAGATGGTTTTGGTGAATGGAAAGTAGAGGCACGTCAATGAAAAGAGGAGGTATGGAAGAATATCGAGCTTCCCGGGTTGAGAAGGAAGGGAGATGCACGAAGAGGTGGAAGCAGCAACAGTCATCTCCCGGTTCTGGGGCCAAGGCAAGAAGCACTAGCACCAGCCAGCTCTTGCCCCATTGCCCCAGCAGCTGGAGTCTGGCCCGGGCGCGGCTTGTGAGGGGTCAAGGAGAAGGGACCCGCAGCTACGGCCAAACCTACGAGTGCCTTTACCGTAAGTAGGTACACCGTACAGTAGTCTAGGGGCGGCTCCAGCCTTTCAGAGGGCCTGCCGCCCAGTGAGTGGACGCACTGGACTGTGGATCGCCCCGCCCATGCAGACCGGAGTCCTGCCGGACCCCAACCCGGTCCTGGGTTGTGAGGATTCTAGGGGATCTGTATCCGTCACGTACCGGTATACTCTGTACAGACGATCCCAGGCAACCACCCCAGTCCCCGTGTGAAAATTAGCACCTACGATGTAGTAATTCTTACTGAGTTGTAGTCTACGGTCCATCTCTCCTACGCTCTGCCCCCATAAGGTATCTACCCGTTGTGTACACACCATACCTCCACTACTAGTATCTACAGTAGTCCAGCCACGTCGCCGGGAGCTCACCCCATCAACTCCTGGTGGCTGGTGGTCGATCATTGTCGGCGCGACCTGGGCTCGGCGTGGCGATGGGCATTGGCTGTTATGGCGTGATGCCTCGCATGGCAGCTATTGAATGGCTGGTGGCGGGCTGGTAGTAGCCAACAGTTTATCGAAAAGGAGACGGGCAGATGCTCGTGCTGGTTTGGCAGGATCTACTAGTAGACCTTGGCTGGTGCTACTAGTCTCCAATCTCTTTGACGACATCCACGTACCGGTAGCTGGTGCCCACAGGGTCACACGCCCACCTTGCTTTGAAACAGTAGCTACTACGGACGTACGAGTAGTAGTCAATGGGCTTGCACTGAATTGAGAAACAAGGAGCGTACAATCTTAAAGCAAGTTCTAGAATTTAGGGGACGTTGGCATCCCTCAGGTAGGCTACAGCACCACCGGAAGGTACTGTATCTACCTACCTACCTACTAGTACCTACTACCTAGTACTGTAACAGGTAGGTACTGTACTACCCTCGAGGGAAAAAGCTCCGACCCCGGGCCAGAACTGCAGCAGTTGGGACCGCGCCAGGGCAGACGACAGAGTGAGAACCAGCAGAACACGTGGTAAGTGGTGCCATTGGATCCCCTTGCCATATTTACGTTGCTAGGTAACTTCCGCTGATTTTTATTACCTACCTTAGTTACTACCTGTATCCGTACCGTTCCTCCGGACAAGACCCTTGTTACACCGCGGAAAGGAACCCTACCCCTCCGGTTTGCGTTCGTTTCTGCCCCTTCGGTTCTTCTTCCATTGCTTCTTTTCTCGCTAACCCTTGCCCTGCCTGGTTTCACTTCGCGCCCGCCGACTTCGCACTGGTGGTGGAAGCGTGTCTAGCTGCGCGGCCGGCGTGATAATATCGTATGCATTCCCAGGCTACAGCATCCTGGGACTGCAGCATCCTTCTCGGGTACCTTGCACACCGAACGCCCGTTCGGGGAACGGCAATGCTGTGAGTGTGTCCTCCAACTCGTACGCTGCATGACTGCAGCTGCAGGTACGAGCACGGTACAGGTTATGGTACCTTGCGTATCAAGTTACCAATCAACCAAACTCGCCCGCAGACCCCCCTCATTGCTCGTCCCATCTCGTTCATCGTCGGGAAGCAGGACTGAGCCTATATTACAGCTACTCATTGAATGCGCAGATGTTACCGGGTATGCAGGGGCCCTGGCCCGAGCCGAGGGCGCGTCTTAAAGTACTAAACGTGATGATCTGTTCGGGCTCAAGGTAACACGAGTAAGACTCGGGGAGGAGCGGCAATGGAGAGCCGAGGACCATTACATCCACACTCACCATGTGCGACTGTGCCCGTATGCCCGTACTCGTACGTACTTGCAAGTAATTGATTGCATACGTGTATCATCGTACTCGGGTAAGGTTCAGAAAAGAGCCTTCCACGCTCACCTTGCGAGTCCCAGCTGCATTCTATCAACCGAGTACCCTTACGCGGAATACTCCATGAACACGAGTACGAGTATAGTACCTTTTTCGGCTGTCGCTGTCGCCAAGTCTCTCTTCACACCCTTAGGTATAAGCACTTTTACCGTCGGCTACTTTGGCTTGTGCGTGGTGCAATCCACGCACAGAAGGGGAGGCTCCCTGGTAATTTTCCTGAAACTTTTCCTGGTGGGTTTATCCACAGAGGACTACTTACGAGCCCATGGCATCGCATCTGGATATGCACGGCAGAATTGGAGTCCAGAGAATTTTTCTTCCGATTTTTTTTTTGCCCTGTTCTGCAACATGGGAAGGCGCACGTGGGCGAGTCAGGAAGAGGTCTGCACATCCGAGTGGCTATCGCCCATCGCATCACAGAAAAAACTAAAACTAAGAAATCTATATGTATTACTCAGGAGGCCCATCTCCGACGACCCCGGTTCCGGCGGCTCGCCTGGCTTGGCTGAGCCTGCCAGGTTCGGGAAGGTGTAGCTTCATGGTTTGAAATAAATGCGGCACCGTCTGAGCTCGGCCTTCTTGAAGGCTTATAGGAGTGGACTTTGGCCCGGGCAATTATATATTCAACTCCAAGTGTACCGTGACGGACGCGGCCGGTTCCTTACTACCGAAGTAATTGCATTGGCCCAATCAAAGTCCTAAAGACCAATTGGCCTGCACCTTTCTCATGCAGATTAGGTGGTGTGCTTGTCATTCTGAGACCCAAGTTCTGCCTTTACGTATTAGCCTGGCGTCCGACACAAGGGTAAGAGGCAGTAATACGGAGAAAACTCACTGGACTCGGATCATGGCCCCTTTCCTCCGCTTGCTCTTGCTCGGCGTCCTCTCTCGACGCTCCGAGTTTCATCCTTTTGTTTTTGGTAGACAATGTCCACATCGACATGCTGATGAGCCGCATTGGTTTAACCTATCAGGTCGGCCACATTCATCGGCATCTCGTCAATCTGCGTCGAATAGTACACTGCGACCTTGTCAGTACTCAGGTCCAGGCCATTTGTACGGGGTGAGAAAAGAAAAAGCCAAACTCACGTTCAATGTCCCGCAGAATGCGCACATCCTCGGTCGTGACAAAGTTGATGGCCACGCCTTTGCGCCCGAACCGACCGCTCCGGCCGATGCGGTGAATGTAGTTCTCGCGGTTGCTGGGCAGGTCGTAGTTGATCACCAGGCTCACCTGCTGCACGTCGATGCCGCGGGCCCACACATCTGTTGAGATGAGCACGCGGCTGTTTCCCTGGCGGAAGTCCTGCATGATGCTGTCACGCTCCTTCTGGGGCATGTCGCCGTGCATGCTGCTAACCGTGAAGTTGGCCTCGCGCATCTTGTCGGTCAGCCAGTCCACCTTGCGGCGCGTGTTGCAGAAGATGACCGCCTGAGTGATGGTGAGGGTGTCGTAGAGGTCGCATAGCGTGTCGAACTTCCAGTCCTCCTTCTCCACCGCGATGAAGTATTGCTTCAGACCTTCGAGGGTCAACTCGTCACGCTTGACCAAAATGCGCACGGGATCGGTCATGAACTTAGTAGTCATGTCGAGAACGTCGTAAGGGAGGGTGGCGCTGACGACCACAACCTGAGTGGCGGGTGGTAGGTATCGGTATACGTCGTAGATCTGCTCTCGGAAGCCCTTGTTGAGGAGCTCGTCGGCTTCATCCAGCACCAGCATCTTAATGTGCCTCGTCCGCAAATGCCTCCTCCGAATCATATCCGCCACGCGGCCGGGGGTTCCCGACACAATATGCTGGCCGTAGTCGAGCTTCCTGATGTCCTCGCCGACATTGGTGCCGCCGATGCACGCGTGGCACTGGACGTTCATGTAGTCACCTAGCGCCATAACGACGGACTGGATCTGCGTCGCCAGTTCGCGCGTCGGGGATAGAACGAGGGCTTGAGTCTCGCGCACGGCCGTGTCGATAACCTGGAGCATGCTAATCGAGAAGGTCGCCGTCTTGCCCGTGCCGGACTGCGCCTGAGCGATGGTGTCGCGGCCCTTGCACACCTGTACAATCGCTCGGGACTGAACGGCGGAGGGCGACTCGTAGCCATAAGCGTATATGCCACGAAGGAGGTTCTCTGCATGGCCGGTCAGCATCCCATGGACCTAAGTAAGCTCTGGGGTTCAGGCGCGTACCTTTCAATGACATGGACTCGAAAGTTGGGTGGACGGTCACCTCCTTCGAGGTGGAGAATTCCATCCTCTCGTCCGCCTTGCGGTCAATTCCACCAGCACCTTCAGCCATTTTTGCGATGATGAGTAGGGATTCAAAAGGGTGATAAAATTGGTGATGATATCAAGGATGAGGTTGTCGCGGCACGCTGCTGCGAACCTGGGGAAATTTTTGGAAGCTGGCTCAAGCTCCGGCATTTCTTCGGCAACAGTTATCTTGGACTCTTATCTCAGGTTTAGGTACGCCAACAACGCGCCGGGACTTTTTTTACGACCATCATCAAGCGAATCCCCAAACCCCCCAGCTCCCACGGAACCCCATTTGATTGACGCCACGACAAAGGACAGATCTGAGCCCGAGAAAGCCCTGTGTATTCACAATGCTAGTTCTGGAGGAGCAGCGATACATACATGAAGACTTGGAGCGTCTAGAACAGGGCATCGCCGATCGCATACACGATGAACCCAGAAATGCAAGTCGAGCCATTCCATTGCCCGGCGCAGCTGCCGCTAACATGTCTACAGATCCGCGATCGCCTCAACCGAGACCACGAGATCAGCCAGCTTCTAGATCAGATCCAAAACCAGTCGAGCAACCTGATAAATATCTACAAGGATGACAGCGGCGCACTCGCGAGCGAGCTCCAGCAGATCGGGGCGGGCGACCCTTTTGAGGAGTTCTACAAGCAGCTGAAAGATGTACGAGACCACCATGCGAGGTATCCGAACGAGCAGGCCGAGAACTCGGAGCAGCGGTACAAGGTGCGCCGGGTCGGAGATGCGGGTGAGCCCGTGCCCTCCATCGTCGACTCGCTCTTCTCCGGCGAGGAGGCGTACGGACGATTTTTCGACCTGACAACCTGCCACGAGTCGTATCTGAACCTGCCCAACGTCAAGAGGCTCACATACCTGCAATACCTCGAGGTCTTCGATAATTTTGCGCCGGGGCACGGTGGTATCAAACGAGCGGACAAGCTCACGGACCAGTACTTCAAGTACGTCGGAGAGCTCGCAAGTTATCTTGAATCCTTTATGCGCCGGACGAGGCCCCTGGAGAACGCGGACAAGGTTCTGGAGGAGTTCGACAAGGAGTTTGATGCCGCTTGGGAGAAGGACGAGGTGGACGGCTGGCAGAAAGAGAAGCCACCTAGCAACGAGCCTGCGAAGGACTTGAGCACCGCTGACGCCATATGGTGTGCCGACTGCGAGAAGGAGTTCAAGAACGAGAACGTATACAAGAACCACCTGACGGGCCGGAAGCACATCAAGGCAGCCGAGGCAAGGAAAAAAAGGGACGGGGAGTCGGAAGACGCCGCGAATGGCGTAAAGAAGCCTGCTATATCAGCGACAAGGTTAAAGGAGAGGGCCGTGGCGGAGCGGGAGTATCGCGTTACGCGTCTGGCGAGTGCGATGAGCACCGAACGCAGCGACACGAGGGTGAACGTGGAGCGGAAGCAGGGAATGACGGAACGCGAGCGCCAACAGGAACTCGAGAACCTCCTCAACATGTCAGAAGCACCGCAGCAGCAAGAAGGCGGGGAGGAGGACGGGGAGGAGGGTGAGGAGAAGATCTACAATCCTCTCAAACTACCCCTGGCGTGGGACGGGAAGCCGATTCCCTTCTGGCTATACCGGCTGCACGGCCTGGGTGTGGAGTTCCCCTGCGAGGTGTGCGGCAACTTTGTGTACATGGGGCGGCGGGCGTTCGACAAGCACTTCAACGAGGCGCGGCACATCTACGGGCTAAAGTGCCTGGGTATCACCAACGTCAATCTGTTCCGCGACATCACTCGGATCGATGAGGCGATGAAGCTCTGGGAGAAGATCCAGCGCGAGAAGAAGAAGAGCAAGGTGGACGAGGGGAGCGTCGTACAGATGGAGGATGCGGAGGGCAATGTCATGCCGGAGAAGGTGTACTATGATCTCCAGAAGCAGGGTCTTCTGTGAGAATTGGTAGAGATGTATAATAGAACTTGGCGTTTCCATTATGAGCCACGAATAGCGCCCTTGCTCCATCTCGTACTTGACCCTTGCGACTCTGACCTTGGTGAATCACGACTGAGCTTCGCTTACTAAGCGGGCTTGGATGCATGAACCCCCCTCCACGACGCGTGAGAGCACGTCGTCACGCGCGCTTCTGATGAAGCACACATTCGAATGAGCCGTTCTCAACGAACGCCTCACACCTCGCTAAATCATTTTGCTAGCAGGATGACATGAGTTGCTCAGCCGCGCCTCCTACAAGGGCATGGCAGGCACCACAAAACCCCTCCCGGCCCTATACACGGTCTACGTGCTCCGCTCCACCGTGCGCCGCGCTTCTCTCTACATCGGCTCGACGCCCAACCCGCCGCGGCGACTGAAGCAGCACAATGGCGAGGCCAAGGGCGGCGCGGCGCGCACATCGCGCCAGTCGCTGCGGCCGTGGGAGATGATTGCGCTGGTCTCGGGGTTCCCCAGCACGGTTGCCGCGCTCAAATTCGAGTAGGTTCTTATTACCTGAGTTGGTGAATTAGGTTATGGAGGGCTTGACGTTGACTATGAGGTTGTTGGTAGATGGGCATTGACGAATCCGCATTTGTCGCTTCATATTCCCGATGAGTCGCGTCTCGCCCTGTCCACGCAGACCAAGAAGAATGGGATGCCACGGCGTCCTGCTCACAGTCTGAAGTCGATCATGTCGAATATTCATCTGCTCACCGGCGTTCCAAGCTTCGCTAGGTGGCCGCTGAATCTACACTTCCTGTCAAAGGATGCGCGAGCTGCGTGGGACAACTGGCTCAAGACCGCTCAAAAGTCTGCCCGGGCCGACCTCAGAATTTTCGAGGATTATGGCCATTCCACAGGCACAGCTCCCGAGGGCTCATCCCCAACGCCGACCGGGATACATGCTCTGCCACTCGATTACAGCCCCATGAAGGACTATGTTGAAAAGGCGTACAATGTGGTTCTATTCGAGCGAGAGGGCCAATGTGTGCATTGCAGAGAGGATCTTGAGCCGGGGAACGGGCTCTACCCGATGTGTCCCAATGATGGATGCGAGGCCATGGGCCACCTTACCTGCTGGAGTGGGGATGCACTTGGCCGGTCAGATGATGGCAGCGTGCTGCCGAGTCTGTGTAAGTGCCCGTCATGCGGAAGCGAGATCCGATGGGGCGATATGATGAAGGAGCTCAGCCTAAGGGTGAGGGGACCCAAGGAGGTGGGAAAGCTGCTGACGAAGAAGAAGGCTCGGGAAAAGAAAGCTCCATAGCTGCTGTGCAACATTGATGGGCAGCTGAAGTGAGATATATCTTGGAAATCCTTCAAAGAAAGCTGCCCAATTGCTGTACATTGTCGGGGATCCACTGAACTCAAGCTGTATCTTCGTATAGTGTACTGATAGTTGCCACGAGTCTTTTGGTCATCCTGCAATCATCGATTCTATGAGTAGGGCTACGGCGCTCTATCGTTAGACTACATTCGTTGGAGAGTCCCTCACTGCGGGAATGTATGCACGGGACTTTCCAGACGCCCATAGGTCGGCCTGGTCGCGCACACCAACTACCTAGGTTGCATTGGATTGAAGAGTGTCGAGAACCGACGCGCGCCATGCGATCTGTCCGCCTCTGCTCTCAGGAACTTGGAGGCACTTAGAGGCACAGGGAGAGGCCACATGGTTGGCAGATGCTTAGCGGCGTGGTCTTGGAGGTGGTTGCGTGAATTCGGCAATGAGGTCTGAAAGCGGATCGGGTGTCGTCTTCAGTGGATCCCTCGCACCAAACCCGTGGCTAGGTATCGGGAAGTGGACTTAACCCCCCGCACAAATGCGCACAGATGATACTGCGCTCAATAAACGAAGGTGGAACAGAAGAAACAGCCTCTTTGTTCAGAAAGCCCGAAAGAAATTCTATTTCTGCGTGATGCGGCTGACGATCAAAGGTTCATTCGTTGCGTTGGTACTTTCGGTAGGACGGAGGCTTCAGCCTGAGGCCAAAGGAGCACGCCGCCCCCGTCCAAACTCTAAGAGCGGGTCCGTGGGAACCCACCCAACCACCGCTCCTTCCGTACCACCGCCGCACGACTCACCTCACGAGGTGTGTGCCTCTCATGTCCCAAAGTGGTGGTACTGTGTACCTTCGCACACACGTCTTGAGTGTGCAATACAGAGTATCCAGTACCTGTCTCTTACCCGATGGTGCCAGCCTGCACCTGCCGGCCTTACCCACAACACATACTCGCGCCCACTTCAGAGATCGTCCGCCTGCGCCTGCACTTCCCGCTCCCTCCCATTTCCTCCCTGCTTCTGCCTGCCACATCTGATTCCGGCATCACCACTTACCACCACGTCGCGAGTCTCCCCGTATGACTCGCATCACTCCCACGGTTTCTCTCCCTACATCACCAGCCTCTTCCACTCGTTTTCTCCTCTCCGAGTGATCAAATCTTATCTTATCCCTCGAACCCTTGGCTTGTGAGTGCAGCATTGTCCTGTCCTGGTGTTAGTGGCTTTCGCCGCCCCGTAGGATATTGGTTTAAACTTTTCCGTGACTTCTCTCCTGACAACCAACGGCGATACATAGACTCGCGCTTGGACGCCCGAAATTCCCTTTCCTCCGATCGTACCGCTTCCACTCTCTGAGCGACGCCCACATCCCTCGCCGACGTGAGAATGCGATCCGCCCAGCGACGATAGTTCGAGCAAGGATGAATTCGAGTCGACTTCAAGGCATCATCACTGCAAGACTGTAACGATTTACACTACAACACACTGCACGCACGCTTGTCGGACTCGGATTCTCAACCGCGAGTTGAATTGTTAACCTGCCGTGCGATGGGGCCAATCTCAAACACCGGCAGCGCGTCCGGTGGCCCTGGGCCTAGCAGCAACAATGCGAGCGCGAGAAGCTCGCCTGCCCTCGGGGCGTCTACGCGCACCACCACGTCATCGAGACCGAAAGATAAAATTCTTTCGAACGGATACCACCCCATCAACCCCCAAAAGCCCCTCAGTGCGCTGGTCAGCCCGCCGCTAGACTTGACCTCGGTCGAGCGACGTGGTCAGCCAAACGCCGTCCGGGAACCCCATAAGCCGCGGAGTCGCCCTCAAGGAATTGAGGAGGCTCCCACATACTGCCCGACGGAGGAGGAATGGCGGGATCCCATCGAGTATATCAAGAAAATCTCTCCCGAGGCCTCGCGATATGGCATCTGCAAAGTCATTCCGCCCGAATCATGGAATCCCGATTTTGCTATCGATACCGAAGTACGTGACCTCGTTCTAGCCTATGCGAAGGGCTGTCCCTTTTTTTTTTCGAATAGAGAATACTGACAAAAAGACAAGAGGTTTCACTTTCGAACACGAAAGCAGGAACTCAACTCGGTTGAAGGGAGTGAGCATTAACCTCCGTTTACCGCAGCATGATCGTGACACTGACCGCCCCTTAGGCACGCGGGCCAACCTCACCTATCTCGATGGTCTCGCCAAGTATCACAAACAACAGGGCAACAACCTGCACCGTCTTCCCTACGTGGACAAGAAACCGCTCGACTTGTACAAGTTGAAGAAAGCAGTCGAATCCCGTGGCGGCTTTGATAAAGTCTGCAAATTGAAAAAATGGGCCGAGATAGGTCGTGATCTTGGCTACAGCGGGAAGATTATGTCTTCATTGTCCACATCGCTCAAGAACTCCTACCAGCGATGGCTCTGCCCGTACGAGGATTATCTGCGACTCGCCAAACCAGGCGTGCATCAGCAGCTGGAGGCTGAGTATGGTGGACCTCTAACTCCGAGTCCTGCCGTCACTCCTGCGAAGCGATCAAACGTCAACACGCCAGTCAGCATGGCTGCAGATTCTCCAGCTCGGCAGGCTTCCGACGCTTTGCAGGCCGGCCTTAACGGTATCAAGCAGGAGGTGCAGGATACGCCGATGACGGATGCTCAACCTGCGCCTACCAGAGCGCCCTCATCAGGTTTCACTGCTGTGAACTCGTCGGGCGCTACTCCTTCCAATTCCGGCTTCACGAGCGTGAATCGCCCTGCCACCCGTGATAGCGCCAGCTTCATGCCTGAACCAAGGCATTTCGGAAGCCCCGCGCCCTTGGCGAAGGACACCCCAGAGGCCCGCCCCTCGGCCCTCTGTTCAGCAGCTTCTCTAAAACGTCAAGGAAGCAGCGACGGCTCATCAGACTCCACCAAGAAGGAACAAGATGGCGAGAACAGCGTAAGCGACAGCGCCAACCGGCGAAGCAAGCGTCTCAAGAAGGACGTCGCGCCTACCGTCGCCGGCTCCCACATGTCCCTATTTCGACCGTCTGTACCACGAATACCACGAGAAGACCATGCGGCGGCAGAGGAGAAATGCCAGACCTGCGGACGAAGCGAAGAGGCGGGGCCGCTCCTGGTCTGCGAATCCTGCGACAATTCCTATCACGGCCAATGTCTAGACCCTCCTGTGAAGCGGCAACCTGATGCTGAGTGGAACTGTCCCCGTTGCTTGGTCGGGGATGGCCAGTTCGGGTTCGAGGAAGGAGGCTTGTATTCTCTCAAGCAATTCCAGCAAAAAGCGAACGACTTCAAACAGGGGTATTTCGAGAACAAGATGCCCTTCGATCATGCTCTCAACTGCCATCGCCCAGTCACCGAAGAGGACGTTGAGAACGAGTTCTGGCGACTTGTCACGGACTTGGAAGAGACGATCGAGGTCGAGTACGGCGCAGATATTCACTGCACGACACATGGATCCGGGTTTCCCACGCTGGAAAAACATCCCAAAAATCCGTACGCAGCAGATCCCTGGAACCTCAACCTCTTACCGTTCCACCCGGAGAGCTTGTTCCGTCATATCAAATCAGATATATCGGGCATGACGGTTCCCTGGGTCTACGTGGGCATGATCTTCTCGACTTTCTGCTGGCACAATGAAGATCATTATGCGTATTCGGCTAATTACCAACATTTCGGGGCAACCAAGACTTGGTACGGGATTCCTGCGGAGGATTCAGAGAAATTTGAGACCGCCATGCGGAATACCGTCCCCGAGCTGTTCGAGACGCAGCCCGACCTCCTCTTCCAGCTTGTGACTCTCCTCACTCCGGAGCAGCTGAGAAAAGCCGGTGTGAGGGTATATGCGATTGACCAGCGTGCAGGGCAATTCGTCATCACCTTCCCCCAGGCGTACCATGCTGGCTTCAACCATGGATTCAACTTCAACGAAGCTGTCAACTTCGCCCCGAGCGACTGGGAACCTTTTGGCTTGGCGGGCGTGGAACGACTGCAACTCTTCCGCAGACAGCCATGCTTCTCTCATGATGAGCTCCTCTGGACTGCTGCAGAGGGCAGCGCCTCATCCGGGCTGACGATTCAAACAGCAAAGTGGCTTGCTCCAGCTCTCGAACGCGTGCACAGGCGTGAACTGCAGCAGCGGAAGGATCTCATCGCCAAACACCTCGAACTGACTCCGCACCCATGCCGCAATTTTTCGAACGGTGAGGACGGCTGCCCGCTCGCCTTTGACGTTCTCGACGAAGACGTCCACGACGAAGAGGAGCAGTGCTGTGCCTACTGCAAGGCGTTTGCATACTTCTCGAGGTTCAAGTGCCTGCAATCCGGGAAAGTACTGTGTATTGCTCACGCAGGACATCATCCTTGCTGTGCGCAATCTGAGACAGAGCGGTTCCTTGGCCGCGACCACGTCTTGATTTATCGGAAGTCAGACGAAATGCTAAACGCGGCATACGATAAAGTGGTCGAGAAGGCCAAGATCCCTGACCTGTGGGAGGAAAAATACAACAAGGTCCTCGACGAAACAGCTCGGCCGTCTCTCAAGACTCTGCGTGCACTGTTAAATGAAGGAGAACGGATTGCGTACGATATGGACGCAATGCCCACACTCAAAGAGTTCGTCGACCGTTGCAATGACTGGGTTGATGAGGCAACCACTTACCTTGTCCGGAAGCAACAGAACCGCCGAAAGAACGAAAAGGCTTGGCAGAGCGTCAGCCGGAAATCGACGGGGACTTCGTCCCAGGAGGTGAAGGAAAAGGATTCTCGCAATGTCGACAATATTCACCGGCTTCTACGAGAGGCTGACCACATCGGGTTCGACTGCCCGGAGATTACGCAGCTGCATGATCGTGCTGCGGCTATCAAGGAGTTCCAGCACAACGCCTCCCGGGCTCTGGCGAGCAAGGCGACGATTACGATGGATGTTTGTCTCGAGCTCTTGGAGGAAGGGCGTGCTTTCAATGTCGATTTACCGGAGCTTGACGGCCTGTCTAGAGTTCTGGAGCAAATGCAATGGGATGAGAAAGCCCGGTCGAAACGCAAGATGTTCCTGTCTCTGAAAGAGGTGCAGGACCTCATTGACGAGGGCAAGCGACTTGAGATACCGGCCTACAACGACCGCCTTCAGTTCTGGCACGAGCAGCTACGGGCTGGCGAGGCCTGGGAACAGAAGGCAAAGGAGTTGATTCATGCTGAGTTTATTCACTTCCCGCAGCTGGAGGCATTGTTTGCGCAGGTTCAAGCCAATGCTCTCCCCGTGTCTGGGGAGACGTTGACCCAGATCGACCGGATCTTGCAAAAGCAACGCGAAGCTCACCGTCAAGTAAGGGATATGGCACACCGTTGTCGCAACCCAGATCCCTCGAAGAGGCCGAGATACCAGGAAGTCGTCGACATGATGAAGAGCTTTGAAGACCTAAACTCGAAACCGAACGGAACTATTGACGTGGAGAACGAGAGGAAGCGACACGAAGACTGGATGCGGAAAGGCAAAAAGTTGTTCGGAAAATCCAACGCGCCTCTTCACATACTTAAGAGCCATCTGGAGTACGTCTTGGAGCGTAATCGGGACTGCTTCGATGTCGAACACGATACCCCTAGACAACCAGGCGAGCCTGTCTCTAGAGATCCAAGCCCGGTTTCCGGCGGACATCCTGCCGACGACATCCGGTCAAGGCAGGTGTTTTGTATCTGCAGGAAGGTTGAAGCAGGCATGATGATAGAATGCGAGGTCTGCCACGAGTGGTAAGTTTCCAACTCGGCAATTCCAGTCTTTGCACCACTAACCCGCTTCCTAGGTACCATTATAAGTGCCTGAAGATTGCCAGGGGCAAAGTCAAGGAGGATGAAAAGTACACCTGCCCCATCTGCGACTGGCGCATGAAGATCCCCCGAGACGCCTCGCGGCCCAAGCTGGAAGATCTCAACGCTCTTGTTGACGAGATCCCATCTCTCCCGTTCCAGCCCGAGGAGGATGAAGTGCTTCGCCAAATCATCGACGATGCACAAAGTTTCCGCAACCACATCGCCCGATACTGCAACCCGATTCTGTCGACTAGTGCCGAGGTTCCCGCTCAACGGTTCTGGTTGCGAAAGATTGAGGGCGCAGAGGTCCTGCTAGCCTACGAGACCAACTTCTTCCGACAAGAGCTCCACAAGTGGGCGCCTGTGGCCCCTGAACCGCCCCCGATTCTGGAAGTATCGCTAAGTACGCGAAAACCAAGGCCGACGAAGTTGCAGAAGATGCTGGCGGAGTATGGTGTCGACAACCCAGATGACCTACCAGAACATGCCAAAGGCAAGGCTAATAGCTTGCGCCGGAAAGCTGCCAACGCGGAGGCCGCTGCTGCCGCGGCCCAGGCTGCCAGTGGTCCCATTCTACCTCCATCATCTACCCATGGGTATCCGTACCAACCCTTCTATCCCCGGAGTTCGGGGCCGGGCTCATCTGGTATCCCTGCCACATCTCATGGACAAGCCCGACGGTCCACCTCAACGTCGGAGGACGGTCGCTTCCGGGCCGATCCGATGGACATTGACAGCGGCCTGCACCCAGGGCTCCTTGGGTCGGGCGGGCCGCAGCTGCACGTCAGCCACGCGGCTAAGTCACTCGAGGAGCGCCTATTACAGGGCGAGGTGGACGACATGGAACTGCACACTGAGGAGGGCAAGAGTAAGGCTCTAGAGATCCTCAGTCGCACGGACAAGGGAAGAAGGCAGGCAGAAACTATTTGGGGCCCAGATGTCTGGGGAACCAGGCACCTGTCCATCAGTGACCAGGGTCGGTCAATGACACCTGCGGATATTGACCCCATGATGAAGCACGATGAAGGGAAAGTTGATCAGATGTTCAAGGAAATGACGAATCAGGATGACGAAGACGACCAGAAGGGGAAAGATGAGCCCGTCGACGCGGCCGTTACGGCAGAGTCGCTCGAGAACGAGCGGAACGGGCTCGACGCATTGTTAGATGGCGAGTAGTACACTTGGGGATACGAAACAACACAATCTACTAGTAGGTATGGGGGTACTTGTGTCGGAGCGGCGTTTTGGTCTTGAAGCTCAAAATGCGGGAAAGGAATAGGAGTACAACACCTGGGATCTTGTACGAGTATGTGGTATTTATTGCGGGGTTTTGCGCTTTGCTGGATCGAAACGGCGTGTAAAGATGGCGTGTAACAGGGCGAAGACTTGATTTCAAAGAGGGATTGCTTGAATTGCCGGCACCTGGCTGGCTCACTACAACATGATTAATGGGCAACGATCATGGCTGTATTATTTTTTTTTTTCTACCATACTGTTCCGTAGGCGTGCTTCTCTGGACGGTGAATGCGTCACTGGCGTCTCACGCCGACATTAATACCTTTTCACCACTACGGCATTCTTCTGCATGACTCGTGTGACCGCCACGACACCACCGGCCACCCCCGCTAGATCACACCATATGGTACGTAGTCAGGTACATTGATGTCTGCGCGTGCACTTTTTGTATCATGCGTCATGGTGGGTGTGTATGATGCATT
Organism: Hapsidospora chrysogenum ATCC 11550; assembly: GCA_000769265.1. Lineage (NCBI taxonomy): Eukaryota > Fungi > Ascomycota > Sordariomycetes > Hypocreales > Bionectriaceae > Hapsidospora > Hapsidospora chrysogena. The sequence continues at coordinate 263,939 of JPKY01000018.1, forward strand.
TATTGTCTACCTCTTTTTGCAAGGGGGGTGTTGAGCCTAGAAGAGATGTCGGGGGTAGTAGGTGGGCATCCAAACGACGTGATGTTGAAGACCAAATGTTGAAGACATGGCCGTTGCAGATCCGCTGTAAACAAAAAGAAATGAGGGAAAAAGAAAATGAAAAAGGAAAAGAAAAAAAAAATCAAAAGCCATGTCCTAAACGCCGTGTGAAATGCAAGTGTGGCCGCCCTTCTTAGATCCTCTCGTTTAAACGACTGTCTCGTCTCGTATGTGTAGAACATCTGTTGCTTGTTCAATATCTTCTTCATCGTCATCGTCATATCCCTTTCGATTCGGCCGCGGCCCCTACGACGAGCGGCTGACGCCGACGAGGCTGAGGAACTCGTTGCGTGTCTTGGACTTGCGCTCGAAGCAGCCGAGGACGCACGAGGTGATGGTGGAGGCGGTGGTCTGCTGGACCCCCCGCATGGCCATGCACAGGTGGCGCGACTCCATGACGACGGCGACGCCCTGGGGCTTGAGGATCTCCATGATGGCGTTGGCGACCTCCTTGGTCAGGCGCTCCTGCACCTGCAGGCGGCGGGAGAACATCTCGGCGATGCGGGGCAGCTTGGAGAGGCCGATGACGGTGTCGCGGGGGATGTAGCCGATGTGCATCTGCGTTTGGCGGGGTTGTTTCAGCATATGTGTGGGTGGAAAGGAGGGATATGTCGGAGAGAGAGAGAGGGGTGTGGGCTTCATTTACCTTGCCGATGAAGGGAACAAGATGGTGCTCGCAGAGACTACTGATATCGATATCTATGTCGAGGGTTAGCCAGGGGGGAGAATGATGACGTGAAGAGTAAGGAAATGTGAACTTACCCTTGACAATGACCATCTCACTGTGGTACTCCTGGAAGAGGGCGCCGTTCACGACATCCTCAATATCCTGCCCATAACCCTTGGTGAAGTCCAGCATGGCCTTGGCGTAGCGGTCCGGCGTGTCGAGCAGGCCCTCGCGATCGACATCCTCGCCGACGCACTCGAGAAGGGTGCGCACGGCGCCCCGCATGCGCTCGAGACGCTTCGCCGCCTGCTCTGGGCTCTCCTCGCGGCGTTCTCTCGTTCCACGGCCTGTACGAAGAATGTATTGGTTAGCCAATTTGAGATTGTAGAATTTATACGTAGGCATTGCACAGTCCTTCCCGTGGGGGAGGAGGGTGTGTACGTACTCGGCCTGCTCAGACCGTCATCGTCGATGATGGGGCTAGGTGCTGCCCGGACAGTACCGTTGGGCGCGGCCGTCTTCTTGAGATTCTTCTTGACGGGAGGTTCGTCGCGGGGGTCTCTGGCGGCCTTGCTGACGCTGCCGCGGCGCTTGTCGAACGTGCCCGGGCGGAGGGTGGCGTGGTCGCCGTTGGTGGTGACGACAATGGCCTCATCGTTAGCGTGGCCCTCCTCCCTGTTCTTTCTGCTGCGCCTGTCCTTGCGCTTCCGCCTGCGGGACGAGTCGTCGGAGCTCGAGGTGGTCACGCTGGAGGTCTCGAGGTTGTGTCGCTTCTTGGGGATCAGGGGGGGCGGTGCGTCGCCGCTCTCGGAGCGAGGCATGGTGGGATGCGGGAGTGGGAGTAGGGTCGGATGGTTTCGCCGAGTGCGTCGTCGCTTGAGGCGAGAGTATGTCTTTGGATATTTGGCGATTGAGGGTTAGATGAATGAGGTATTATTGGGGAAGGCGGTCGCCGCACTGATTCGGCTTTTGTCGGATATTTGCCGAGACGGTCAGTATCGAAGAGACGTACAGTTGAAAGTTTGCACGGGGTTCGCGAAGGGGGGGGGGGGNGGGGGGGGGGGGAAGGTGAAAAAGAAAACGGGCACCGGCAACGGCGACGGCGACGGCGGCGGTGGACGAACTACTAGAGAAAAAGTGCTGCGCGATATTGCGACTTGGAGGAACAAAATCCATAAGGCCGACTACGGGACTCAGGATCATTTCGAATCAACTTTTAACACCCATCGCGTCAATTACTCTTCGTGCGCTCTGTCTTCTACTACTAGCTGTGGGCAATGGATAGTCAATTGGACATTCATATGCGAACGATTTCAATTACAGCCTTTGCATAGGATGCGCTGGGCTCTCGGCCAGAATTTCTAGATAACTGTATTCGAAGGTATCTCCAGGTACTTGTACATACAACTTGTAGGCACTATGAGCTTATCTTATCGCAGAAACAATGGAACGCCTTGACGTCAAACCTGGATCGCTGAAATCCCCCATTTCAGGGTCGCTGTGGCTGCATCTGCATGTCTCGCCTGCGGGGCCAAGGATTGATCACGTGACTGCGTGGCTCCCGAACTGCGAGCTCCAACCCAACGACGCGCGCTTCCAACAAGAGACTCCCACCCTCCAGCATCATCACCCCTTCACTAGCACTCGCCGTTTGCCTCTTCCCATAATGGCATCGCCGCCCAACGCAACCTCGCCTGCGGGAATGTCACCGCCCAACCCGTCGCCCGCCCAACTCCCGAACAAGAAACGCTCCTCCTCGTCACTCGACGTCAGCTCAGCACCTGCAAAGCGCCGGAAACCCTCGTCGCAGCACAACGCGCCCGCCCATCCTCTCCGCCAGACCTCATTCCCCCCAGAGGCACGATCCCCCGCCGTGCGCTCCCCGTCCGTCGACGCGACATCGCATGTGAGCGGCAGCCAGGTCAGCGGCCTGACGGCTAGCGGCGCGCCCAAGAAGAAGCGCGGCCGTAAATCCAAGGGCGCCAAGTCTGGCGGCGACGATAGCAAGGATGGGACGCCGAGCCTGGTAGGCGGTAAGGCTCCAACGTCGGTCAGCGGACAGGGTGGTGGTGGTGGCGGCGGCGACAAGGACGGCGGTGCGGACGACGACGACGATGACGACGGTGGGGAGATGGCGCTGGAGGATGTCGTGGCGCGTACGCAGGAGCAGAAGCAGGAGGAGATCAGGTTAAGGGCTATGCTCGTCGAGGCGTTTGATTCGGAGCAGTACGAGCGGTATGAGCACTGGCGTGCGGCCAAATTATCCGAGTCGGTCGTAAAGCGCGTACGTCTTGCCCCTTGTCCGAGTGGATCGTGACCAACAGTTTGAGGCTAACATGTCTACAAGGTTGTCAATGCGACGGTGTCCCAATCCGTTCCCGCCATGGTCAGCACGGCGGTTAAAGCAGTCACCAAACTGTTCGCCGGAGAGATCATCGAGAGTGCCCGCCAGGTCCAGAAGGAGTTTGTGCTCGCCGGCGAGAAGCAGGCCGACGTCCCCACCCCGCCCCCGGAGAACGACGAGGTGGATGAAGTGGGCGAGGAGCCAGAGATCCGGAGGGGCCCGCTGCGGCCGGAGCATCTCCGCGAGGCGTGGCGGCGGTACAAGGTTGGTGGGGAGAGTCGTGGCGTGGGCGTGCAGCAGCTGTGGCATGCACAGCGGGGTGACGGGGTGGAGAGGTTCTCGACGAGGACGGGGAGGAGGTTATTCAAGTGAGATGGGCTTTTTGGATGGCTGAATTGAGCGGGGAGCCCGTTGGACACATTTGCACGGTATGATGCCCCTTTACACATGGATAGCAGCAGCGTTGGGATGGTTTACGACGACGGCGTTAGGGAAAAACCAGCGTTATCAATTTGTTATTTACGCATTTATTCACGCAGAAGCGGGCCATTTTTGATTATCCTTACGACAGTGTCCACTACTAGTGCACAAAGACCGCATGCGGTGCTAGTGATATTGGTCTTTCTTGCCCATGCCCGGGAGTGTCGAGCCTCACTTCTGACCAAGATTGAACGGCAGCAAACATTATCAGAACAGGAATCTTGACCGCGAGCGGTTTTCTCCCTTTTTTTATTTTACTTCGTTTCAGGGTCATGATATAGTTTTGGACCTCGATACTTAAGTGGCCGTCTTCTCCTGGAACATAGCATCCATCTTCCCAACCTCTGTCTTCATGATAACGGCCCGATCATTGTTCTTCTTGCTCCTGTCCGTGCTGACGGTGCACGCAGCCGCAATGGTGGCGAGCACGCCGAAGGCGATGGCAACCAGGTACACGAGGCGGAAACCCTGGACGTAGGCATCGCGGGCGGCCACAACGGCCCTGTCGATCAGCTCGGGGGTGGCACCCGTGACGGCACCGTACGCGGCGCGCGTGTTTGTTGCGGCGGCGGCGATGAGCTCCTGCAGCAGGCCCTCGGAGACGTCCATGCCGGCGTCCTCGATGGCGGCGGTCATGCGCCCGGGGAGCGCCTCGCTGAAGCGGTTGGAGTAGATGGCAGTGTAGATTGCCGTGGCGACGGCGCCGCCGAAGAGGCGGAATGTGCCAGCGAGGCCGACGGCGACACCCCTGGGGGATGGGAATTAGCAACTGGTTCCAAAGAAGCCTCTGCTACTTGCTACTGGGAAGGGTGGCGGGGGATACGTACAAGTCGTTCTGGTCCTCGAGACCAAAGGACAGCATGGTGAAAGACAGGAGCTGCGGCGGGGTGATGGTGGTGGCGGCTATCACGACGGTCACGATGGCCTGGACCTTGTCGTCGGCGGTGACGGAAGCCATGGAGCCAATCAGAGCGGTCTGGACGACGGTGAAGGCGATGAGCTGCCACTTTTCGTGGTGGAGGCGGGAGCAGATGAAGGCGACGATGAGACCGGCGGCTGTGTGTAGAGGTGTCAGGTCAGTACTCTCTCTGGCTGCCAACAAGCCACAGGACACGGGAGGAGTTCAGAAAGCGTTGTACGTACTCCAGGTACCGCAGGAGAAGATGACGGCGTAGCCGCCTCGCAGGAGGGGGGACGCATCCTCGGGGATGAAGAAGGCCTGGGACTGGCGGGGCCAGAGGACGTTCATGCTGTAGTAGAGCATGCCGCCGACGAAACAGACCACGATGATCATGTCGAACCTGGTATGCAAAGTCAGCTCGCTGTCTGGATCTGCCTCGGGACAGACAGAGTTTGGGGG